>JAODPA010066734.1:0-10822 GCA_025585075.1 Nepenthes mirabilis
TTATTTTTATTTACAGTTTTCGTTTAAAAATTGATGGTACGCCAAAATATGGGCTGGTCTACGGTCAACGGAGGGTTACAAGAAATGTCAAACGGTCAACGTAAAAACTGCCCAATAAGGCCCAAAGGCCCTGTAGCAACAGACCAAAAATAAAAAGTGCTTTTACGGGTCAGGCGCACTTAAGCCCACAACCCATTAGACGGCTAGTAGCGGCACGCCTGGCATCTTTCACGATCCCAACTGGCACCCGAAATGGATATTGACAAAATTGACGTCCTTCACGTAAAGAACGCTGGCACCCGAATGCGCCAATTTTTTTCAATATGCTGCCCACTGGGGATTCTAACGGTAAAGAATGCCAAAGGAATGTGGACCATTTGGAAAGCTGCTGGAGAAGGAAACTGCCTTGCACGGTTTGGTAATTGGTATCTGCTTTAGAAGGCAAGCCAGCCAAGGATTGCACAGGAAATCACCCCTTCCAAAGAAGAAAGAGCACCTTCTCTATCAGAAATAAGCCCTTGAATTATCATTCAAGGCATGCTCTCAGTTACCTGCATTCTCTGCTATTGATGCTCTCAATTGCCCACGCTTTCTGAGACAAACTCTCTCAATGGCTAACACTTTCTGCTGCGCAAACAGATACTCAAGCAACCCGAAAAACCTAAGGCATACAAGCGCACCTCTCACGGCCGCTTACCGCCTCCCCACCTTCCAGATTTAAGAAGGCTTACTCGTCTCTCTTACATCTGAAAAAACACATGTACTCTCTCTCTTTCTCAATTTACAGTTTCAATTACCTTCATGCCTTTCGAAGGCTGTTTACTAACTTGAGCGTTGGAATATTTTCGGTGGGATAACTTTTCGCTGACACACTGACCTCCTGTTCTGTTTAGTGATGTGCAGGATCCAACTTAGGGAATGGAGTCGGAGTCAGGACGAGCGGATCACCCCGAATCTGTTCGAAGTTCGGATCCAAGGAAGCATCATTGGCGCCGTCTGTGGAAAACGCTTACAAAAGCCAACCAAAAATATGCACAAACGCTCTCTTTCGCCTTCTGATTCTGCAATGGTGAACACGAGAGCCCAAGCTAACGATCCCGCTAGAGATGCTGCTAACCCCGACTAGGACCACGCTGCTAGTGCCACGGCCAACGGGGCTTCGGGCGGAGTTCCACCACCTTATTTTCAACAACTGGTGGAGCAGATGCAAGCCAACAATCGTCTGCTCCAATTACTTTGCTCTCAGAATGAGCAGCGACTACAAGCGGCTCCATCAGCAGCCACCGAGGGGTGACTAGAGGAAAAAGAAGCCAGCCAAAAGGCCCGAGAAAGCCGGGGACAATCTGGCTCCAGCGTCCTCCCGTGTTCCTGGCCTAAACAGGCCTGAAGAACGCTCCGAGAGCACGTCTCCACGAGAAAGTCCGGAGAAAAGAAACCCCCGATACTCTCGGGCGGAAGACAACAACACAGTCTAGGAGCGAGCCTCCAGGACCGCCAGATTTGCTGGAGGCAGTAGCCAGCAGGCTGCAGGACCCTCCGGAGAGAAGACAGAGTTGAGGGCTTACCTCAACTCTAAAAGATCAACAAACGTCGCTCGTGCCGATCCGCGAGTGGACAAAATCTGGAACCATGTGTTCCAAGATGAGGAGCGCGCCATTGACTTGGACCGATCTCATTTCACTGCGGAGATCCTGAACCGTCCACTGTCTACAAGTTTAAGATGCCGTCCCTTAACTCATACGATGGGAGCAGTAATCCGGTTGACTACCTGGATCGCTTCCGCATCTATCTGGGTCTACAAGGGCTAAAAGACTCAGTGATGTGCCGCTACTTCCCGCTCACGCTGAAGGGAGATGCCCGAATCTGGTTCCATCACCTCTCTTCAAGCACCATCAGCAACTTTCGTGAGCTCACAGATCTCTTCCTGGCTCAGCATGCCTCGAGCCGATGGGAAGAGAAGCAGTCGTGGCATCTCTCCCACATCAAGTAGAAATCGGGAGAGAACCCACAGCATTTCTTGGATCGTTCTGTGGCAGAGGCCAGAAGGATTCCCAGGATCACAGAGGAGATGAAACTGGGCAATTTCATCTTGACACTGACTTACGGTGACTTTTTTAAGCACCTGGCCCACAAAAATCCTTAGACTTTCCAAGAGACAGAATCCATCACCAGGGCCTACGCTGCAGTAGAAGAGGCCAATGAGGCAAAACGTCCAGAACGGACGGATCAGCCTCAATCATTCCCTGGTGAAGGAAAGAGGAAGTACAGCAGCGAAGAACACTCCCGCCAGAAGCAATGCCGGATTGGGCCCTCAGAACGCAGAGACTATGGGGCAACCAGTTTCACACCTCTGACGGACACGCGCTCAAACATCCTCATGCAGATCCGCGGAGAAAAATTTCTGAAGTGGCCAAAACCACCGAAGGACTTTGGAAACCAGTTGAAGTACTGCAATTTTCATAGTTTTGCTGGCCATTCAACTGAGGACTGCAAGACACTGTAGAGGAAGATCGAGGAGCTGATTCGCAGAGGCCACCTGACGAAATTTGTCAGAGGTCCTGGACAGAGCTCTGGAGTGGCTGGTGAAGAGGGGCAGGAGCAGACTCTTCCCCGAAACCAGATTGCAGCAGGGGTGGTTAACATGGTTACCACCTGACCTGCTAAAAACCCATCTGGCAGCGAGAAACAGCAGGCTGGGAGGAAGAAACAGCGCACGACGGATAATACTATCAACTTTAGTGATATATGACTTAGCCCATGTAGTGTCCCCCCATGCTAATCTCGTCGTTGTATTGGCGCTCGTTTCGGACGGTAGTGTAGACTACCAGTTGACGCGAGTATTTATTGATAATGGTAGTTCAAAAGATTTACTTTCCTTGGATGCGTTCTTCAAGCTATGATTAAAAAATAACCAACTAAAAACTACCAAAGGCCCATTATACGGCCTCGACAACGAGCCTGTGCCCGTTCAAGGGGCCATCCAGTTGGAGGTCACCTTGGGCACGTATCCAAAGACAGGAAGTCACACTCTCACCTTCCTGGTAGTCGACCTACCCACAGTATATAACGCCATACTGGACAGACCCTGCTTAATAGTGTTCGGGGCGGTCACTTCGATTCCACACCTTTAAATGAAGTTTCCAATGCCCTACGGTATCGGGGAGGTGTTGGGCGACCAAGTTACTGGGCGAACCTGTTACATGTCCCAGATTGCCCCAAGCGGCAGCACTAGAGCAGTTGGGGAACTCGACCATCGGGACGAGGCGACCCTCCAGCAAGTGTAGTCTAGTGAAGCCACGGATCTAATCCCACTGGACCCGGCAGAGCTGGATAAGTGCATACAGATCGACGGCTCACTTACCGGACCTCTGCGCGAAGAACTGATTGCGTTCCTACGAAAAAATGTTGATCTCTTTGCATGTACTCCAGCAGAAATGCATGAAATCCCAGGGGAGATAATGGTCCATAAATTGGGACTTAACTCCAGCCGAAAGCCCGTCAGGCAGAAGCGGAGGAACCACTCCGTTGAGAAACTAGTCATCATCCGCAAAGAAGTCAAAAAACTGCTGGACGCAGGTTTCATTAGGAAGTCCAATACCCGGACTGGCACTCTAATGTCGTCTTAGTGAAGAAGAGCAACGGGAAATGGCGGATGTGCGTCGACTTTATCAACGTTAACTAGGCTTGTCCAAAGGACAACTTTCCCTTACCTAGGATCGACCTGCTGCTTGACTCCATTGCCGGACATGAGCTGCTAAGTTTCATAGACGCCTATTCGGGCTACAACCATATCCGGATGAGTCCGAAGGACGAGGAGCACACCTCGTTCATGACTGATCAAGGCATCTACTGTTACAAAGTAATGCCTTTTTGACTCAAAAATGCTGGAGCAACTTACCAGTGCTCGGTTAATAAGATATTTGAAAAACAGATTGGTCGCAACATGGAGGTCTACGTCAACGAAATGCTCGTTAAGAGCAGGGTCACCGGTGACCACATCCGCTACCTGAAAGAGTCATTCAAGGTGCTTTGTAAGAATCACATAAAGTTCAATCCGACTAAGTGTATCTTCGGAGTGGCTTCCGGCAAATTCTTGGGTTGCATCGTCTCCTAACGGGGGCTAGAGGCGAACCCAGAGAAGATCACGGCGCTCGCCGACACGGCTCTGCCACGGAACGTAAAGGATGTCCAGCGATTGACTGGACGGCTGGCAACACTTTTCCGCTTCCTTATAAAGTCTGGTGACAAGTACCAGCCTTTCTTTAAAGCCCTTAGAGGAACAAAATCCAATGGGTTCCAATCGACTGCAGAGTGCAAAACCGCCTTCGATGAACTGAAACAGTACTTGGCCAGTCCGCCGCTGTTGGTGTCACCTAAGGGCGGAGAAGAATTGTATCCTTATTTGGCGGTATCGGAGGCGTCGCTGAGTTATGTCCTCATGCGCCAGGACTCCGACGCCCAGCGGCCGGTCTACTACGTGGGTAAAATATTGACCGGCTCAGAGACCCGTTACTCGTGAGCAGAAAAATTATCCTTAGCGCTGATATTCTCTGCGCGGAAGTTGAGGCCCTACTTTCAGGCCCACCGGATAGTGATCCTTACGGACCAGCCGCTGAAAAACATCCTCCAAAAACATCCTTACTCGAGTTGGGCGAGTTCGGCGTCAAATTTCAGCCCAGGCCTACAGTGAAAGCACAGGTGTTGACTGATTTCATTGTCAAGACTACAACCCCAGTCCTCGAGGAACAGCCCAAAGAAAGCACGGAACTGCTTGTCCAAGTTTCAGAATGGATACTTCACGTGGACGGATCGTCTACGGACACAGGCAGCGTCGCCGGAGTGGTCCTTACGACTCCCGATGGGTTTGAGGTGAAATTCTCCCTTAGGCTTAATTTCTCGGCAACGAATAACGTTGCCGAGTACGAGACCCTGTTATCCGGATTACGGTTAGCTAAGAAGTGCTCTACCAAGAGGCTAGCAATTTACAGCGACTTCGACCTGATCGTTAACCAGGTTTATGGTGGTTTTGAGGCAAATAACCCTCTTTCGGCCAAGTATTTGGCAAAGGCAAGGGAGGCCGCCCAGGGTTTCAACAAACTAACCCTGGTCCATATTCCCAGAACCGAAAACTGGAAGGCGGACCAACTGGCCAAGGTTGTTGCTGCCGAAAAACGAGAGCAGTATTTAAGGGACATGCGGGAGATCTTAGACGCTCCCAGCATTGAGAAGCGAGAGGCTATGCAGATTTCCAAAGTGAAAAATTGGATGACGCCATTCCTAAACTATCTGGCGGACGGATCATTGCCAGAGGACGTAGAAAAGGCCAAACGAGTCAAGAAGACAGCCGGCTGGTATACTGTGGTTGACGAACGGTTGTACCACCGCGGCTACTCGACTCCATACCTCCTTTGTCTAACTCCCGAGGAGGCTGACTACGTCTAAGTGCAGTCCACATCGGGATCTGCGGGTCGCACATTGGTGGAAAAAACTTGGCCTTTGAGGTCATGCGCCAGGGCTATTACCGGCCCGCGATGAAGAAAGATGCGCTGGTGTTCGTGAAAAAATGTGAAAGCTGCCAGCTTCACAGTAACCTTCATCGCCAGCCATCCGCAGATCTGAAGGCCGTTCAAGCCCCTTGGCCCTTCGCGCAATGGGGGCTCGATCTCCTCGGCCCATTTCCCATTCCCACGGGGCAAAGAAAATTCATCATCATGGGCATCAACTACTTCACTAAGTGGGTCGAAGCTGTCCCACTGGCTAAGATAACAGAACACAATGCCCTGGAATTCCTCCGCCAAAACATCACCTGTAGATTCGGCGTCCCCGAGGTCGTTGTGACCGATAACGAGACCCAGTTATCGGGAAAATACTTCACCAAGTATTGCACCAGTCCAGGCATCAAGTTGGTCCACACTTCGGTGGCATACCTCCAAACAAACGGACATGTGGAGGTTACAAATCGTATGCTACTCCACGGGTTAAAAACTAAGCTGGAGGACGAAGGGGGCTCCTGGGCGGACGAGCTCCCTTCCATTCTTTGATCTTATCGAACAATATCGAAGGAACCAACGCGCGCGACACCCTTCAACCTCTGTTACGGGACTGAGGTGGTAATTCCGGTCAAAATTGGGCTTCCAAGTCTCAGGGTGAAATCCTTCGACCCACATACTAACTCCCAAAAAATCATGGAGCACTTAGACTTGTTAGAGGAAGCCCGCGATGCTGCCAGAGTACGGACAGTGGCCTACCAACATCGGATCGCCTGATACTACAATAAAAAAGTTAAGGCGCGACGATTTGATGTGAGGGACCTGGTCTTACGAGGCGTCGAGGCCACAGGCAAGCTGACCAGCCGCAACAAGCTCTCCCCTAATTAGGAAGGACCTTTCCTCGTCTCCGCCATCCTGCGAAATGGAGCCTACAAACTCCGGAACCAGGATGGAAAACTGGTTCCGCGAATGTGGAATGCTATCCACCTCAAACGATATTTTCAGTAGCGGACACAGGTATGTAACTGCATTATTGTTTACATTCGCCTGCTCGTTTTAAGTTTGTGAAAAATAAGTGTTTACTTAGCATCCCTCCTATATGCGAGTGTATGTTTGTTTTCTTCGCAGGTTACCCGACCTAAATTGCCCCTAAGTCGGGAGGGTCTTCACCCTCTCGTTAAATCCTAGTCATCCAGGCGGTCAAAAGCGATCGAATTTGAATCTCGGTCATCTGAGCGGCCCAATAGCGGTCGTATCTAAACCCTAATCATCCAGGTGGCCCGTGAGTAGTCTATTTTAAGCCCTGGTCATCCAGGTGGCCCACAAGCGGCTAATATAAACCTTGGTTATCCGAGTGGCCTGTTAGCGGTCATACTAAATCTTGGTCATCCAAGTGGCCCGATAGCGGTCAAAAACCTTAGGGGGCTAACGCAGTGTACTCAACGACATCCTCAACGAGCAGATAGCGGGATCAGTCAGTGACGGTTGAAGGAAGAAGCGTCCTTGTCCAACGTTGGCCGTCCAAGTCATCACTTGGACGGCACAGCCAGGTTGGTTAACACAACCTCCTGCCAAGCCTCTGGGCACAGCTTCCTAGGTAGCGCAACCATATCAACCGGCCAACCCAGTTGGCTGGCCCATGTGACGCAGCATACAAACACAAGCGGTAAAAATAAATGGACAATGAATTGAAAGAGTTTCCATTTTATGTGTAACAAATTACATTTTACACACGGCAGGACACACAAAAAAAATGTAAATCAGGCTACTGAGGCGGCGGAGGCCCCTGAATGTCACGGGGCTCCTCCACGTGGTCGTCTTTGTGTAACGCCGCTCTGTTGGACAAATTGATGAACCAAACTGGGAAATCAGGATCAATTAGCTACGCAACGCGCCGACTGACGTTGATCCCCTCCAATAGCCGCGCATGCATCATGCCTCCAACCTCGTGGGGACAGATCCAGAGACTCAAGTCGTTCTCTAAGGTTGCAACTCGCTTAGCAAGCCGTGTGAGGCGCGTTTTGCTTCGATCGTCCTCCTCCTTCAAACAAGCATTCAAGCGAGCAACCTCAGCCTTCAGCTCAGCGTTCTCTGACTCCATACCCGTCAGGACAGCCTCAAGGGCAGCAGTCTGCTCACGGTGCTCCCCTCCTGAAGCAGCCAGTCTAGCATCCAGCAAGGCGATCTCCGCCTCCCTATCCGCGATGGTCTGGTCGCGTCGTTCCACCTCCTAGGAAAAGGCTGAGATTAGCTTCCTTGACTGCACAAGACAAAAACAAAGTGTAAATTGTAAATACAAGAAAGAAAGAAGTGCAAGGAGGCCGTTACAAGAACCATACTTCGTAGAGTCTCCTCGTGTACCTCTCAAGCCTAGCCTCCAAGCCTGGCCCAGGTGGCGGTGGACCAGGAGCACCCTCTCGAGCCAAACTTGCAGCTGCCTCATCCAGAATGCGCTCCACGAGCTCATCATCCTCACCCATGGCAGTTGTAGGCTCCTCTCTTGCAGCCTATGGAGCAGCTGTTGCGGGCTTCTCTCTTGCAGCCTCTGGAGTAGCCACCGCAAGATCCCTTCTGGCAGCCTCTGGAGCAGCTGCTGAAGAGTCGAGCCCCACTGTTGGCTCCACAGTAAAAGTCTGCGTGGCTGCCACTGACTCACAAGCCGGCTCCTCAAAAGATTCCATCGATTTAGCACTAGGAACCGCTTGCAGCACAGGCTGCGCCAAGATGACTCTAGAAACTGTCGGCCAATCCACGTGGGTCTTTTCTAGGCCCGCAATGCTGCCAGACCAGTAGTAAATCCTGGCATCCACATAGTCAATGAAGGACGACGACGATGAAGGCGTCTCCAATACCTTTTCTGACAGCGGGCCAATAAACCCTCGTCCGTCCCGCATAGGGATAATGATGCCATTGGAATCCTCCGGATTCATCATCATCATAGGCGATGTAGGTTTGCGAACTGGGGACGGTGGACCTCAGTTCACCTTCCTAGTTTCCTCTCGGGAAACCAAAAAATCTCGTTCGAACTCATCGGGATTCTCCTTTACTAACTTAACCGCCCACTTCTGGGCTGCCATCTCTGCCGTAAACGGCGTCCCCGTATATTCTTCCAAAACCTGGCCCAAGTCCTTCACAAGGGGCCAGGCCGTCCCCACACTCACGAAGAAGAATCGGTTCTTCCAGTTCTTCAACGAGTCGTGTATAGCCTTGTTTATTTTTAGGCCAGAACGGGGGACGAGAGATATTCACTCTGCCCCCTGGTTTATTTTGAACAAAACCCTAACCGTGAACATCCTAAGCTTCTTGCCATGCTTTCGGAGAAAAATACACATAGTGCAGAGATATCTCATGGCATTGGCATGAAGCTGGGCGATGGGACGTGTAGGACTTGAGAATAGACTGTAAGGCTTCCGGCAATGGGAGGCGGAGGCCGCTCCTCTAGTGGGCCTCATAAACAGTAATATGCCCCTCCGGTGGAGTATAGGCTCTGTCGTCCTTTCCTGGAATTTTCCACGTAATCTCCTTTGGAATGTGAAACTCGATACACAGAGCTTTAATATCGTTTTCTCTCAAAATGGAGGCGAAGTCTGTGACGCAGGCCATGGTTACACAGAGAGCTAGGGTTTCTGAATGCTTCTGAAGATTGGGAATGAAGAAGACGGAGGCGTGGAAGCGAAGAGGGTTTTCAAAAGCATGGAGGGAAAACTTAGATGCCATGCACACGTTAAAATCCCTCATTAAGGACGCCGTCTGTCCTGCCACGTGTCGACTCCCTACTTGGCCTTCAAAAGGTGGATCTCTGATGCATTAATAATCGGGATCTCTGCCCAACCAAAAGAAGATGCGTGTCTTCTTCTGGCCTGCAAACCGGCTAATTGCCACGCGTCCATTAGGTTTGGCGGAAAGCTTTTCTGAGACTGACCAAAATGGTCAACAATTTTGGTCAATATTATTCTCTGGAACTGACTAAAAAGGTCAACAATTCTGATCAACGTTGTTCTCCGGAATTGATCTAGACGGTCAACAGTTCTGGTCAACGTTGTTCTCTGGAAGTGACCTAGATGGTCAACAGTTCTGGTTAACGTTGTTCTCCCGAATTGACCTAGACGGTCAACAGTTCTGGTCAATATTGTTCTTTTAAACTAACTTAGACAGTCAACAATTCTGGTCAACGTTGTTCTCCGGAGTTGACCAGGACGGTCAACAACTCTAGTCAACATTGTCCTCCGAAATTGACCAAAACGGTCAACAGTTCCAGTCAAAGACTCCCTTGCACCTTTCATGGGGTTCTATAGGATTCTCAAACTCCGAAGAGCAATAAGGGGCATCCCATCATGTACATTCCGGAGGCCAGAATTCTGGCCACCGGCATGGGGGGCTAGTGATAGGTACGCCAGAATACGGGTTGGGCCATGGTCAACGGAGCCCCATAATAAATGCCAAACGGTCAACGTAAAAACGGCCCAACAGGGCCCGTAGGCCCAAGGCGTAAAAGGCCCAGGACGGTTAGTGCCATCGTTGACCGTCTGGACTCCGAAAGACGGACAACGCGCGCACAGACGGTCAACGAGAGCGTTGATCGGAATCACTGTAGGAACAGTCCAAAAATAAAAAGGGCTTTTACGGGCTAAGCCCACTTAAGCCCACAACCCATCAGAGGGGCAGCAGCAGCACCCTAGGCATCTTTCACGATCCCAACTGGCACCCAAAATGCATATTGATAAAATTGGCATCCTTCACGTAAAGAAGGCGCCAGATTTTTCCAATAACCTGCCCACTGGGGATTTTAACGGTAAAGAACGCCAAAAGAAGGTGGGCTGTTTGGAAAGCTGTTGGAGAAGGAAACTACCTTGCACAGTTTGGCAACTGGCATCTGCTCCAAAAGGTAAGCCAGGCAAGGATCGCACAGGAAATCACCCATTCCAAAGAAGGAAGAGCACCCTCTCGATCATAAATATGCCCTTGAATTATCATTCAAGGCATGCTCTCAGTTACCTGCATTCTCTGCTATTGATGCTCAAATTGTCCACGCTTTCTGTGACAAACTCTCTCAATTGCTAACAATTTTTGTTGCGCAAACAGACACTCAAACAACCTGAAAAACCTAAGACATCCAAGCGCACCTCTCACGGCCGCTTACAGCCTACCCACCTTCCAGATTCAAGAAGGCTTACTCGTCTCTCTTACATCTGAAAAAAATACTCTCTCTCTCTCTCTTTCTCAAGTTACAGTTTCAATAACCTTCATACCTTTCGAAGGCTATTTACTGATTTGAGTGTCGGAGTATTTTTGGTGAGACAACTTTCCGCTGACATACTGACATCCTGTTCTTT
>JAODPA010066735.1:0-10823 GCA_025585075.1 Nepenthes mirabilis
AATATATTAAATATAAACAATCAAAGGAGTTGCTTGGGCGGGACGTGGCAGCCCCTCGTTGTTCCTTAATCGTCAATGACGTCACTTTCGCGGAAAAAATGTTTCCTTTAATCCGACGGCTTTTGAATAATCTTCCAGCTTTATCCAATCGTAACCGTCAGTTACTGCGTTCCGGTTTCAACGTCAGCTGTTGGATTCACTGAACCTATCTGCAACCGTCCAACGCAAAAATTTGAAATTTAAACAGTCCGGATTCTGAGAGGCTCGACGAAAGAAAGGCAGAGTAGCTCCTCTCTCCGTGTCTTCATCTCCGATCCGGTGGAAATCTTTTCGAGCAGCTCCGGCAATTTCGTCCGGTTTGACTCCCAAAATTGACGATTTTTGAAACTCTCTGGTTCTCAAGATTTTGAAATTTCATGTCTATTTTCCGTCGGCGACGGAATTTCTGGCTTTTTCTCGGCCGTGTGAGCTGCAAAGGCAACCGTTTCGTGCACCTTATCTGTCATTAACTGTCGAAGTCCTAAACTTGAAGGTTTCAACACTGATCGACGCAACTTTTTACGGAATTGAAATGTTAATAGTTCGATTGCAATTTCAAACAAACTTTTATCGCATTTGAATTCTTCTTGATATGAAGAAAGCAGAATCGGCAGCCGTCACGAATAAATTGGCGCGGCAGTTGGATTTTACCGCGACTTTTCCCGCCTCCGCATCCATTTTACGACCACAGCATCGGATACAGTCATATCCACCGTCACAGCCTCTAATTTCGGCAACACAGCTCTCGGTACAACCGGTGCCGAGACAAAGTTTGTCGCCGGCGGGGTAAGTGTTTAGTAAATTTGGCTATCTTTTGGTAAAAGTCGATTTAAATTTATTGGAATTTTAATTTCAGTTTGGAGTTTCAAGTGCAGGTGTTGTTTCTTAGATGTCTATTTAATGTTAATATATGTTTCTTGTTTCTTATCTTATTAGTTGTTATCGGTGAATGCATGTGATTCTTCACAGCCGTGGATTTAATTGGAACTGTTGACTGGACTGATCGTGAGTGTAATTAGCGTACTAGAATGGATTTCGATACTACGTTTTTCAGAATTGGAGAAAGTTATGTCATTGTAGCCAAATGCGTTAAATTAAGAAAAGTCGTAAATCACACCAAATAGAACAAAGCTAAACCTTTTCCCTGTAAGTTCGGGTCACCTATTTGTATCTTTGTCTCCATTAAGTTCTTTCAGATGCCAATTCCTGTGCTAGGTACAAAGATGAAATGTTACTATATGGATAACGTTGCTACAACGATGAAAATGCATCTGCAATTAAAACAAAATTAATACAAAAGCCAAAAAGGGAAGAAAAGTTCAGCATACGGAGTGCTGAGAAAAATAACAAATTGGCAAATAAAATTGCTGCCTATATTTATTCTTTGCTAGTAATTGCTGACAGATGCTTTGTCTGTCGAAGTGCCCTATCTTGCTTCGCAAAACTAGAGCTTGTCTGACCGGAAACATTAATTTTGTAATTGTACAAGCTAGTTGATTTAAACTTTACTAGAGAGCATTTTACTTGCAGCTACCACTCACTAACATCCATTACATATATGTGAAAATACGATAAATTGTTTATAGTTTTCGAACTCTGTTGTCTTTTGTAATTATTGAGTTTCTACCGTAATGACATAGTCATAATTGGTGTGACCGGAATTTCACAACAGAATGACAAGACACCCTACCTTACTAGCATCTGACTGCAGAATTACTAAATTCATATAACAACTCAACTGGCATGGCCCCTCGTTCAATTATACCCCTCATTAATCCTTATGCTCGATTTGGATGCTTAATTATTTCAATCATCATAGCTGCAGTAATTTCTCCCCTCGGACCGCTGAACTGACTTAGGCGAGCCTCTCAATTTATCTACTTTTCCTATGCCAAGTTGAACTTGTTGTGTATGCTAAAAAAAAGATACGAATACCGAGATGAATGATGCATGCAACTTACTATGTACCCAAACTGAGTCTAGAATGTGTTAGGAGCACAGTGATGCTGCAATGATTTGATAAGTTTTTTCAAATGTTAAATTTTTGTCATGCGTGTAAGTATCCTAAGATCACTTAATTGTTCTTCTCAAAGTGACTTTATTATGAGACTTCAGTTGTCAGTTATGATTGTTTTTTATTGATCACATTGTGTCTGCTCAGCAAGCAGCAGTCTCCAAGGCCACAGTCGCAAGCTAGCCTTGAATTGAGAGATGAAACTCCAAAGAAACTAAAGCGATGTAATTGCAAAAATTCGAAGTGCTTGAAATTGTAAGTATGATGGCTCTTCATAGGAAATCAGAATGCGTAATTCTCTGTTCATGGTGACATTTGAACATTAAATGGTCTTAAGGTTTAATACTTCTTAATTCTCTTGGTGGGCTCTGCTTAATAACACTAGTGCATGTATAATATCCTGTCACCTCTGTCCTTGAGCTTCATTCTTTGTCATAAGCCTTGGATTTGTTTGCTTTATAGTTAGCATATCATGTTCCCAAATTATTGGCGTGATGCCATATTCCTTTTGGCCATAATTTCTATTGGTTTTATTGATTCCAATGCAGTAGCATAAGCTAATATAAGCTATGGTCAGGTACTGTGAGTGCTTTGCTTCTGGAATGTATTGTGATGGCTGCAATTGCACAAATTGTCACAATAATGTTGAGAATGAAGATGCTAGAAAAGACGCCGTCGAATTAATATTAGATCGAAACCCTAATGCATTCAGACCGAAGATTGCTAATAGTCCTCATGGATCCCAAGATGATAAGGTAAGTTATTGAACTCTAGATTGAATAATTGTTTGGGTAGCTTATGTTGCCATTGGTTCTGCTTCTTGGCAGCTGCTGATGCATAAATTTCCACTGCAATAACCAGCAGCTCCCTTTTAATGGTTTGGTGAACATCTTGAATATGGCAGTGCTATATAATTCCTATTTGTTCTACATATTGGTTTATAGCTTCCTATCACAAAGGGCAACAGCGGTAGTTGTTCTTATTATGTCCTCATGTACAATATGGTATTCTAACTAGCATTATTCACATGAAGTATTTTTGGAGAATTTATCTGTTGGATAAAAATTGTGAATCAAAACAGTCATATCCCCCTCCAAAAGGGAGAATATAAGAACGAAAAAACAATGTTTGCCTTTTCCTTTACAAATCCACATGTCAATCTTGTTGGGTTATGGGTCATTTCTGTGTGGGTTCATAACCGATTGATGGGTTGTCTAGAGGTACGGTCGAACACACATGGGTTCAATGTTGAGACGGAGTATTGTGGTATTCACGCGTGCTTTGCTAGCGTGGCAAGCGCCTGGGGACATCCTAGTTCGAAGGGAGACGGGGCGGACACTCTGAGGGCCTACTGGATGCCTAGTCCGAAGGGAGATCGGGCAGACACTCTAAGGGCCGATTGGATGCCTAGTCCGAAGGGAGACTAGGAGGACATTCAACACTCTAAAGGCCGACCAAATGCCTAGTCCGAAGACTGGGTGGACATTCTAAAGTTAGACTGGATGCTGAATCCGAGAAGCGATTGAGCAGTGATGACGAAGGGTATCTAGACGACAAGTATGGAATAAAAGCGCAGGAAATGCACTTTAGGGTTATAAAAGGAGAGCGATAATGAGGAAACCTTGACTTTGAAGAAACATTTGTAAAATCAATCAAAGAGATCGCCGCTAGCGAGAGAAAAGAAAAGAGAAGAGAGAAAGGGGAGAAAAGAGGGTGAAGAGGAAGATTCGAAATTCTTCAGTTACTGTTGACTTGGGTGTGCTATTCCTTGAGCTGTGAAGAGCACTTTGCCGGTTGCGTTTTTTGTTCCCTTGTCTCTTACTCTGTCTTTGGTTCGATTTCTTGTACTCTATTTTGGGGGTTTTGTGTAACAGATTTTGTGTAACCGAATGCCTAGTCCGAAGATTGGGTGGACATTCTAAAGGTAGACCCGATGCCGAATCCGAGTAGCGATCGAGTAGCGATGATGAAGGGTATCTGGACGACGAGTATGGAATAAAAGCGGGGGAAATGCACTTTAGGGTTATAAAAGGAGAGCGATAGTGAGGAAACCTTCATTTTGAAAAAACACTTGTAAAATCAATCAAAGAGAGCGCCGCCAGTGATGGAAAAGAAAAGAGGAGAGAAAGGGGAGAGAAGAGGGTGAAGAGGAAGATTCAAAATTCTTTAGTCATTGTCGACTTAGGCGTGCTGTTTTCTGAGCTGTGAAGAATACTTTGTTGGTTGTATTTTTTGCTCCCTCGTTTGTTACTCTAATTTTTATTCGGTTTATATTCTGTTTCGAGGGTTTTATGTTACCGATTTTACGTAGTGGAGATTTGTGGACTTGTAGTCTCGTGGTTTTTTCCTCTTGTTCAGTAGAGCGTTTCCACGTAAAATTGTTTGTGTCTCACTTTATTGTTTGATTATTATTTGTATTGTGCATCTCACTACTCATTCTTCCCTCTCGGTTCATTGAAGTGGTCTGCTGATCCCCAACAAATCTTCCTTTTGAAGAAGTTTACTTCATGGTTGATCAAAAGATCTAGGAGAGTTTGTCGTTTATGAACGGAAGTATCCTTGTTATTTTAATTTCAATCATGTAGGATTGCCAAGTACTTACAATGTTTGTGTGCAACAAATTGGAGAAAAAAATTGTCATCCTTGGATTGCTTGATGATAGTCAATTAATCAACAATATGCATATGGTTGTGTATGAAAGCAGAAGAATAGATGACTTTATTTAATAAGTAAACTGCATTGGTCAATTTGAATATTTCCTGAAATTTTACAGGGATCGTGAGCTTGTACTTATTTGATCTTTTAGGTGGTTGTTCACTTTGGTTCATTATTTTAAACATCTCTGATATCCTTGTTAAATTTTGTTTCTTGTCCAAATGAAATCTTGTATTTCAATTGTTCCAAAACAAATCCAGGAAGAAGCAAGTTGGGTAGCGTTGGTGGGAAAACACAACAAAGGATGTAACTGTAAGAAATCAGGGTGCCTCAAGAAGTATTGCGAGTGCTTCCAGGCAAATATTCTCTGTTCAGGCAACTGTAAATGCATGGATTGCAAGAATTTTGAAGGAAGTGAAGAGAGGAACGCTCTGTTCCATGCTAATCACTATAACACAATGATCTACATGCAGCAGGCAGCCAATGCAATGATCAATGGGGCAATTGGCCCCTCTGGCTATGGGACCTCTCCTGCATCAAGGAAGAGGAAATTTCAGGTAGTGTTACTAGGCATAGCAGTCAATGACCCTCCCATTTGTTATATTCCATTTGTCATTTTTAGCATGATTGTGTATGAAGTCTGGTGATTAGCTGGTTAAACTTGGCTACAGATTTTCGAGTATATTATGTCTTACATGTAAAACCTTGAGGATCTTCCATCATGCAAATGGGTTGGCCCCATTGTATGAGTCCTCATAGTGTGTAAAGCCCTGGAATGGTGACAGTAAAATAATGCTGTTTATGTTTTTTTATAACTGGTTACAACTTTAAGACTTACCATAAAATTCTCTCTTTGATTTTGCAAGGCTTCTAGTTTTCTTCCTTGTTTCTTCTTTCTGTCATTCTGCTCTAGTCTAACGCGTTTCTCTTTTGTTTAGGACCATCAGAACAAGTTTCCAAGTTCTTCTTTGTTTATTGATCACATTTCTCATGTTTCCAATGGAGCAGTTGTGGGTTCTTCAAAAAGCACATACAGGTATTCAATGGCCGTACGTTCTCTGTTTTGATTATTTGTGTCTTGTCAATGCATCATTTTTGTTGCATTTCTGTTTCAAGAGCTAACAAATATCGATGATTGTGTCTAAGGTCTCCATTAGCTGACATTCTTCAAACACAGTATGTAAAGGAGTTTTGCTCTCTTTTGGTGATATTTTCGAAAGCTACAAGGGCATTTGCAGGTATGTTGATATGATATATTAGAAATTTTCCTTTGCAAATAATAATAATAAGAAACTTTTTCTGGTGTTCTTTATTTTCACTTCTGCGAGTGGTTATTATTTTTACGCGGCAACCTGTGGCATAATCTAGAATTGTGTCAATACTAATTTTGTTGCTTACAAATTGTTGTCCTAGTCAAAGAAAATTCATCTGCTGTTTGTAACTAGTGTTTTTCTCTCTTGTGATAGAAATTCGAAAGCTTATTATACTTCTAATTATGATGTACCTCTCCAGTTCCATATTGATGGGGGACAAAATTCAGATCCAAATACTTGAAGTTTTAAGAACTAGAAGCAATAATAAAAATAAGAGAAATCACTCATCCTACAAGGAAATTACTTGACCTTGAATTGTCTATTAAGGAATCATTTACTGAAAGGTTGAGAATCATTCACCAATATAGTACCATCATATTCTGATAGTCTACTTATGAAATTACTCACCAACTAGAGGCCGTAGCCAACCTGGAGGGGATTAACCAAAACTGAAGCCACCTCCTTGCTTTTGCTGTAGTCATTTTTAAAGCGTCTTTTGTGGCATGGGGAGCTGATTTGGGAAGATTGCGAATTGAAGAGAAGTTGGAATAGTTGGCTTGCAAGAAGTTGCTTTGAGGGAAAATAAATTGCTGCATTTGAGTAGTTTAGAAATCATAATCCACTCTAACAAAGAAGGATCAAATCATCTGGTATCTCATGGTGTAGAATTACTCAGTAATGCTAGGACTATTTGTGGGAAAATATTAGAAGATATTTGACCTGGAATTTACCCGTGTTTTTAGCCAAGTTCATTAAGTGGCCTTAAGAAAATAACTAACACTGAATATTTATATATACCCCAAATTCATTGCTTCCTCTGTTTCTTCCCATGTTACTTGTATAATTTGTTTCCCTTTAAAGTTACTCTTTTGGGCCTTGGATATCAAATTTTGCAAACAAGCTGAGAACAAATTTTTACACGGATTGAAATGTTGGGTTTTGGTAATTCTCTTGTGGGTGCCGCAACAAACGGATGTCTATCAAAGGATCGTGCAATATTCGTGCGAGGATTGGGGTGCTTGCGCGTGCGGTGAGCGGCCTAGAGGCAGTCCGCGCAGATTCCAATTTGCTGTAGACACATTTGCATTCGAGGCTCGCTCGAGTGGAGCTTAAGTGCCGATTCCAGAGTCATTTGCGTTCGAGCGTAGCCTAGGTTATAAAATCGCATGAACGTGATTTTAGGGTTATTCTAAAATAATTTTCATATAAGGAGTGTCGCACATAGAGAAATGTGAGAAGAGGAATGCCCAAGAACAACAAATCTTATAATATATCCAAGAATGGTGAAAGTCGGAGCAAGATTCGGAGTCCAAATGGTTAAGATCTTCTTCTATCTCTCTCTGTCTGGTCGGCTATCCAAAGTGTCAAAAGTTCTCACAATAAATGCCCTAGAAATTGCGTAAGACTTCTATACTGTGCATCAGAGCACGAGCATAGGACATACGCGCAGATGATCCAAAAACTGTTGGTATTGGTGCTTGAGAGCCTTATTGGTGCGCCTATACTGCTATCAGTACACATATGCCCTCATGGATGCTCATTAGGCACAGAATTTATGCTACTTACGCATATGCGTCCTTTCGTGTGTGGATCAAGCAAGGTCTAACTCTCTCGCTAAAGAAAATCTTTCATTCAAGCATGGATCATTTGAACCTTCCGTGAAGTTTTGTGCAGCTGGTTAATGAATCAAAAAATGTGGATATCTACAATGGGAAGGGGCTTACAAGGAAGTAATTCATCCCAACAACTCTAAATTCTGTCAGTTAAGCTCCTATTTCTTTATAACTGAACCCTTATGGAGATAAAAATTAAAAATTATTCAGTAGCCACAAGACCTGCTCATAGCATTCCTACTCATCATCCCATAAGTTCTTCTTGCGCATCACAGCATTTTTACGCGCACCACTTTAGCGTGCGCATTTCCGTCTATTGCGGGAATTTGCTGACTTGAGCGTCGGAGTGGCCTTGGTGGGAGAAATCCTACCAGACCCTTCACCTCTTGTTTGTCGTTTGTGTTGTGCAGGTCTAGGTTCTGAGAGACGGAGACCGGACCCTTCTTCCAGAGCCTCCGCGCGCTTAGGAATCCGAAGGCTCCCTAATCCGTACGACAACCTTGGGCCCGAGACGCAACAGAGTCCAAATGGTTAAGATCTTCTTCTATCTCTCTCTGTCTGGTCAGCTATCCAAAGTGTCAAAAGTTCTCACAATAAATGCCCTAGAAATTGCGTAAGACTTCTATACTGTGCATCAGAGCACGAGCATAGGACATACGCGCAGATGATCCAAAAACTGTTGGTATTGGTGCTTGAGAGCCTTATTGGTGCGCCTATACTGCTATCAGTACACATATGCCCTCATGGATGCTCATTAGGCACGGAATTTATGCTACTTACGCATATGCGTCCTTTCGTGTGTGGATCAAGCAAGGTCTAACTCTCTCGCTAAAGAAAATCTTTCATTCAAGCATGGATCATTTGAACCTTCCGTGAAGTTTCGTGCAGCCGGTTAATGAATCAAAAAATGTGGATATCTACAATGGGAAGGGGCTTACAAGGAAGTAATTCATCCCAACAACTCTAAATTCTGTCAGTTAAGCTCCTATTTCTTTATAACTGAACCCTTATGGAGATAAAAATTAAAAATTATTCAGTAGCCACAAGATCTCTGTATTTTTATGACGTGGAGATCTTTTTACATGCATATTATCCACCCTACTCTCATACCATTTGTAGTTTAAAAGGGTGCCTTGTTAATCATATTTCGGTCAGATTTCTCATCAACTTACAAATATGTAGTGGACACATTTTCAGACAAGAAAAAATATCAAAGAGAAGACAATGAAGCTAAAACTTCAAGTGATATTGCTACTGAAGAGAAGGTGGACACTCAAGAAGCGCAAGACATTCGGACAAGTGTTCTTGGTGACATTTCAACCAACCAGCATGCCGCAAAAGATTGTACAGGTGATATTGGAAGTTGTGTACATAACGGAAGGCCAATATCCCCAGCAACGGTAGCATTGACCTGTGGTGAACAAGACACTCTCTTTACAGAAGCAGGATTTTCAAATGGTCTTACTAGGCAGAGCACAGTTCCAAAGTCATCTAATGGATGTAACTACACAGAGATTTATGCTGTACAAGAAAGGCTGGTCTTGTCTAGTTTTCGTGATTTTCTCAACAGGCTCATAACTTGTGAGATCATAAAAGGTAAGTCTCTTCACTTAACTAAAAACTAGTGTCTTTTACCTTATTAGCAGCACTGCTACACTGAGTCTTGCATTTTGAATATGCTTTGCTTGCAAATTGGATGAGGTTAAGATTAGGCTTTAGTATGACTTATTAAACTTCAAAAACCAAAGTCATCTTGGAATCTTTTCTCATATTCTCAACGGTGACAATTTTATCATACCAATTTAGATAGTTAAAATTATGACAACATAATATATTGAACCCATCTTATATTCCTAGCTGTTCAAGTTATCATAATAAAATATTTACTTTTGAATGTACCGGGATAACTCTAACCTCCCTCTACTTTACAAGAGTTATTACAGTTTTTTTTTTTATCTTAAAATCCTTCAATATTTTTAATAATAAGGATTTTATTATAGTGACTTGAACGGTTAAAATTATAAGATGAGTTTAATTCTAGCCGTCCCTATTGTAACAATAAAATCATTTATATGATGAAAAATAATAGGATCTTAACTGGATTTAACAACATAATATACGGTGGGGAAGGGGATGGTGTAATTTCACTATAAATCTTTTATAAGCATGTTTATAGAGAGTATAGTTANGTTAGTTACTCGACCCGTAAGCATAGCGTAGTTGATGCTTGATCCCTACCGATCTATGGTTGACTCGAGATTGAATCTAGATTATTCTATTTGTTGATTATCAGATTTGTAAACCAAAAAAATGAAACAAAAGTAAAAATTGCATAATATGAAGATACATTATTGAGTTATCTAGAAAGTCAATATATTGCATAAGCGATATTTGAGAGACACCTTTTAACTATCATTGGGACATTTTCGATAACGTGATGTTTCTTTTAATCTTCCATATGAATGAACATATATAAAAATAAATAGATAGATGGGTCGTTATGTCACCGGGGTATCTCACAAACGTTTTTTCATTATTTTATGGCATCCATGACTAATCTGATTGAAAGTGCTTTGCAGAAACGACGTGTTCTTCCCATGCCGAAAGTGAGATGGAATCTCGAGCATCTCCGTGGAGCTATACCATGAACGGCATTGTGAAGCCGGTAGATCCAACGGCGAATGAAGTGTCACACAAAGTTGTGGCAGTTTCGATGGCTTCAAATAACATTAAGCCTCCAAAAACAGGGCCGTCGGTCCAAAGCAGCATGTCAAAAATTGAAACCAATGACCGAGAGAGGGCGTTGAGCGGGACACGGTAAGCATTGCATATTTTTGCCATTATTTGTTATCGTTGATTTCTAGTGTCAGTGGAGTAACGTAGGGTTGTGATCGATAACTAGAATACTTCTGTGTCCGATCACAAATATCAATTTTAGCGAGATTCGTTTATCAATGTTTGATCAATAGGGTGTATAATTGATTTCCTAGAGTGGGATGGTGGGGCCCTTTTATGGCATTTTTGGTAAGGGAATGTTTACCTACATTTCCATTTTAGATTTATTCCCATTGTTATGTCATGAGACAATTTAAATTTAACAGGGTAATATTAGAGCAATATTATATGGATATTTTGAAAATATTATCTGGTTGATTTATCAATCCATATAGTAAACTTATATAAGAATGT
>JAODPA010066736.1:0-10821 GCA_025585075.1 Nepenthes mirabilis
TTGGTAAAATAACAACAAGAGCCCCACAACCAACAGGTAATTTTCATGCCACAGTATATATGAATACAGGCTAAGCGCCTAAAAGCAATGTAAAGAGGTTTGTAAAAAGAGATGATACAAGTAGCGCTGGCTGCCAGCCAAAAGGGGGACCATCACTAAAAGGAAATAAAAGGAGAGGTTTTGCCTCCTTTTTTTTTTATAAGTTTCATCGAATCAGGTGCGACCGCGATGCACACCTGTCAGCTCCTATGGATGTTTTTAATTTATTCCGAACGATATTGAATATCAGGGAAAAGGTATGGGACGTGTCTATGGGGGATTTTTAAAAAATACGATTGTTGCGTTCCCTCCAAATGAAGTAGACCGTGGCTGCTAGAGAGAGACGCTTGGGAAGGGCCAAGAAACCTTTCCCTTTCCATCTTTGAGAGGCCTAAGAGATGTTCTGGGTCCACTCAGGGTAAGGCCAGTGGAGCCCCGCTTGTCTTTGAATCTTGGTCCATAAGGAAGACGAAAATGGATAGGAGAAGAACAGATGCTCATGATTTTCGTTGCCTGTGTTGCAAAGAGTGCATTAGGAGATAGGTTGGGAATACTATGGAGGCGATCAAGGGTACTAAGTCGGCCTCTAATGGCCAGCCATAGGGTGAAGGCATGAGCAGGAATATGGAAGGACCCCACAGTAAGGTGGCCCAGCTCAGCTTCGGTTTGGGTGGATGGATGAGACTATAGGCAGACCGAGTTAAAAAATTACCGTTCGTATTGCCATCCCATCGTGTAGAATCTTTTAGATTGGTGTTAGGAAGGTAGGGAGGCATGTTCTCCACGAGACGAGAAACTTTCAAATTATAGGGATTTGACCAACACCAATAGTTATCCCAAATAATGGCGGTGACCTTTACGTCCTAGGGCAGACCCGAGACCAGACGGGTACGATCAGTACTTACTTCGCTCAGCGGGCCCAGAGGATGCCAGTTATCATGCCAAAGGAATGTGTCAGAGCCATCGCCAATAGACTTGGTGGAGCGAATGCACATAAAGGGGCGAAGCTTCATAATCTTCCTCCAACTCCAGGGGCTAAGTTCGGGACTTTTAGTGTCCAGATACTGCGGTCCCTGATTCTGTTTTTGTGGATTCAGGAAGACCAAGCCGACTCAGAATCTTTTAAGATGACATGCCATAATAGCTTACAAATGAGAACTTTATTTTATGCCTGCATGTTTTAAGGCCCAGTCCACCTTCGCTTTTCGGATAGCATATGTCATCCCACGTAACCTTTGCATTTACCTTTCCTTCAGTAGAGCCATTCCAAAGAAAGCGCCGAACATGGCATTCGATTGCTTTGAGAACAGCTTAGGGCAGAATACAAATTGAGGTCTAATAGAGGTGGATGGATGAAAGGATGGAAGAGACAAGTTGCAAACGCCTGCTAAACAAAAGCCATCTATTCTTCTAGGATGCGATCCGATGGGTAATTCTATCAATGAAAGAATTGCAGTCGAAAATGGTGAGTCTGGTGGTGATCAGTAGAACTCCCAAGTATCTAATGGAAAGTTTGCCCACTCTGAATCCCATAATACCAGCAATGTCCTGGTGGAGGGCATTGTCTTTTGAGCAAATGAACACTTCACTCTTATTCGTGTTTACAGAGAGGCCAGAAAGCAACCGAAATTCTTCGAGGCATTCCTTAAGGATCCGGATAGCATTGACATCAGCCCGAGAGAAGAGGAGGAGGTCATCTGCAAAGGCAAGCATTACGATTTGAGTCTCATCACATTTCCAGTGAAATTTAAAATTTTCATTCCGCCGAGCCTTCACGTCAATAATACTATTCAGAACCTCCATAACAAGTATAAATAAGTATGGAGATATTGGGTCACCTTGATGGAGGCCTTTGCCTTCCTTGAAAAAGCCAACCGCTTTTTCATTTATATTGATGGAGAAAGAAGGAGTGGTGATGCACTAGCGGATCCATTCGACCATTTGAGGAGGAAATTTCATAAGAGTTAACAAATTAATGATGAAATTCCAATGGACAGAGGCGTATGCTTTTATAATGTCAATCTTTATGGTACATCTAGGGGGATCATGACCAAGGTGATATTTATGGAGAAGCTCCTGGGCCAAAAGGATATTTTCACTAATTTACCGCCCAGCAACAAATGCCATTTTGCATTTGTCGATAAGATAGGGTAATGTCATCTTAATCCAACTTGCAATGATCTTCGAAATCGCTTTATAGATGACGTTACAGCAGAAAATGGGGTGATAGTAGAAGATCATGCGGGGGGATTGCACCTTTGGAATAAGGCTAATAATGGTAGTGTTCAGTTGTTTGAGGAGCTTTCTATGATTGAAGAAATCACGAATGGCTTTACAGACAGACTGACCAACAATCTCTCAGGAATCCTTAAAGAACTTAGAGGAGAATCCGTCAGGGCCAGGTGCTCTGTAGTCGCCAATGGAGAAAATTGCCATTTGGATCTCTGCATTGCTGACCAGGCAGGTAAGGGAGCCATTTAGAAAGTCCGGAACAGTGTGGAGGATGAAAGGGCGGAGACGAGTGGCATCCGTCAATCCCTGTAAGCGGCTAGTTCCAAGAGCCCTTTTGAAGTGGTCAACTACCAATTTATGAACTTCCTCGATCCCGACAGTGGGATTACCAGACTCATCGAGAAGGGAGATGATCTTGTTCCTGTTATTATTCCCATTAACAGTCTTAAAGAAAAATTTTGTACACCGGTCTCCCTCTTTGAGCCACTTAATCTTAATTTTTTGCTGAAAAAGGTCAGCCTCCTTTGCCATAGCAGAATAGTAAGCTCCTCTGCTAGAGCGATCATCTTGACAGATTCCTAGAGGAGAAGGCAGTTTGGCTTGAATATCTTCTAAGATTTGCCTGGTCCGCGTAACCTCCTTGTGCACATCACCTTCCTGAGCATTAAGGGTTTTGAGGGCATATTTCACCTTTTTTAGTTTAGATACCAGCCGAAATATGGGGGTGCCAGTAGTCTCCATACTCTAAGCATCCTTTACCACACAGTGAAAATTTGGGAATTTAGTAAGAAAATTATTAAACCAAAATAACCCATTCTTCCTTATCGACTTATCAGAAGGAAAGAGGATGCTAGGGGAGTGGTCAGAAAGTCTAGCAGGAGGGAAAAGGGCTTTAGCCCTCCTGAATTGATCAAACCACTGCCCGTTTGCGACAACTCTATCTAACTTTCTGAAAAGTCGAAAAGAGGGGTCACGATTGTCATTCCAAGTGTAGTGCAACCCTTCATAGCAAACATCTTCAAGGTCACAATCCTTGAGGCATTTGTCAAGGTCTAAGGAGCTTTTGTAGTGCCAGATACCTCCAAGGGCCTCAGATGGTGATCTGATAGCATTGAAATCGCCAAGCGCTGCCCAAGGGAGGTCACGAGGGAGATTTGCAATCTTCCTAAGGCTCTCCCAAAGGAGCCTACGAAGACTTTCCAAGTTAGCACCGTAAATAAAAGACAGGAGGCAGCGAACATTTTTCCTGAGTATCATAACTTCAGCGTGAATAACCTGGTCCTCCGTAGAGAGAATTTTTACCGCCACCCTAAGGGGGTCCCACCCAACCCAAAACCGGCCAAGGGAGGAGTCTGAGTAATTCATAGACCAATGCCAATGAAGTCTAATCCTAATAGAGATAGAAGCCGAGTTCCTCTCTGCTACTTTAGTTTCTACCAGCCCAACGATACTGCAACCGTGGGAGCTAATGAAGTTACTGACTTCATGGGCTTTGACAATCCCATTTAGTCTCCTCACATTCCAACAGGCGATGTTAATTATTGGTTGGGTGGAGAGGGGTGAAGTTTTTTTTAGGCCCCTGGGATTTTTATGATTTCTTGTGGTATTCCGACCCCTACTTTTGGTAGTTTTGTCAATACTAGGATTAGATCCTAACACATGAGTAGACGGACACCTAAAAGGGGTTGAGGAAGTCAAGAGGGGATTTGGAGGGGTGATGCCCTCAAGGGCGAAGGTGGGGGTGGGCATTTGTTTATTAGGCAGCGTGTGAAGTTCTCCATTCAACTCATGACCTGGAAGGGCCTTAGCAAGGTCCCCATCTTGAGAACGTGAGGAGTCAGAACATGGAAGTTGGACACCAGAGTCCGGGAGACACTTGGGGTGCTCGTTCATACTCCGCAAACTATTCACATCTTGGCTGCTATGATCTAAAAGGCCATTCTCAAGGCTAGTGCAGACATAATTATCTGAGAAGCATATAGCAACACTTTGATAGAGGAGAGAAGCTAGGGTGCCCATCTTGTTGTCGAAGCGAAGCTCGCGCACCATTCTCGGCTGGATCAACCAAAGAGGGCTCCTAAAGGACGCTAAAGGAGTTGGAGGTAAGAATTGACTTTGAATCAATACCTCCAGTGAGGGAGGCAGCTTTGGGAGGGGCCTTTTGACAGGTAATAAGTTTGGAAGGAGAGAGAGGGGGCTCACCCGGGATTTGCCCGCAGGCTTATACACCCACGACGACTTGGATGGGAGGGGCGCCAATCCTTCTTTTCAGGGGGCACGCCTCGTAGGCTTCCATTGGTACTCAAATTTAATCTCAATGAAAGGGTATTTCGCTTGTCCAGTAGAGCATTTTCAGAGAATCGGGCAAGGGGGCATCAGCCTCAACTTTGACACAGACCCTTGCATAGCCCATTCGTTCGAGTCTCTTAGTGACAGGGTCAAGTTGTATGGGCTTCCCCACTGTACTGGCAATCCATCTCAAGCCAAGTGGGGTCCAATATTCAATAGGGACACCAGACATTGTAATCTACGTAGGAAAAGATTTATGTTCCTCCTTAGATAGAGCCATACCAGGCTTTCATTTCTTTAGGAAGAAAGAGTGTCCTGCAATAGACCAAGGACCGCGAGCAAGACAGGTGTCTAGCATTTTTGTGGAGGAAAACCGAAAGAAGAAAAAACCCGAATCATTTCCTACCACGTGTTGAAGCTCAAAATGAGTCCAAATTTTTCGAGTAATATTATTGACTGTATTGAAATGTAGGGGATTTCCAACAAAGCATCCAACTAAAGTATCCCCCCACATATCCTCCCATTGTTGGATCACTTCAGATGGGGGGACAGGATAATGTTCTCTCCATCAGAAAAATTGAGAGAAAAGAATTTAAGAGGGGACTTACCTCCAGGGGTATTCTGTTTCACCATAGAGGACCACGTAATGCCAGGAAGGCCTTCAGGATGGCCAATAGATGGGTCGAAAAAAGGGACAGTACAAGGAGTAGCAACAGCATCCTTCTAAGAGGAAAGATGAGGCTGCTCCTCCCGGCTAGGATTGTGAGGACAGGTCAGGGGAATAGTAGAGACAAGCGGGCCTTTGTCATCCAAAGAGGAGACTGTCTCTCTAACAAGAGTATGGGACGTGCTAGACAGAGTATCAGTATACGATTGCATAGTCTGATTAGATGATCGCGGGTAGGTCGAAGGCCCAAAGGAAGTCACAGAAGGCTTAGTAGCCGAAGTGTTCGTCCTCCCATATATATTATCGACAAGGATGGAATCCATCCAGGAATGACAGCAAATAGTGCCCAAACTCCCCAAAACATCATTTTGTGATTCAAGGAACTCACAGCGCCCTTAGATGCTTCATCATCTGAAGATAGAACAGACATCTTTTTGTGGGTGGACGAAATAGGCGGCTCCAGCGGGCCATAGCCAACCCCAGACAGGCCCCGAGGATGAGCAGTAGGATGGGTGAGGGGTGGAGACGCATTCAAACCAATCATCGATTTATATAAAGAACTACCTAGACTTAAAGACATAAATAGTAATGCTTAAAACAATCTAGTCAATTTATTGAAGAGTTGAAGTGTACATCTAGAGTATCAGCCTGCCTAAAAAATGTATATAAAGAACTACCTGTGCCTACCGCCTGGATGAGTACCCCAGGGTTGGGCCCCCCGATGTACATGGTGCAGGTCCCCTTCTGCCTCTGGAAAGTCCACCAAGTTGGCTCGACGTCGAACTCCAGCATTCCTCAGGTCAAGAAAACCAATAGGGAAACCTGAAGCCACCAAAGACGTAATTCACCTGCTAGAGCAAATGTCGTCTCAGACACTCTTGTCCATGGCGTGGCTAACTTCATTAGGGTAGAGCCAAAACCTCAGCTCTCCTTTAAATCGGGCATACTTGCTTCAGAGATCAGTGAGTTGCTACTATGTCTCCCAAAGCTTGTCCTTGAACGCAGCGGTCCGATCTAGTGTTCAAGCGTTTGCCTCTAAAAGCTCTTGGGATCTCTTCTCCAACTCAGACCATGCCTGGTCAAGATAGGCATCCCACACTTCACCATGTAAAACCTCAACAATAACATCATTCACTCGACGCTACGCATCCTCTAGCACAGCAGGATCTACGCGGTTCATGCATTTTCTAGAGAGAAGGGAGAGCTTCTCTCTCGAGTGGCGCACTGCTCATGTGTTTAGTGTTTTGTTTGTTCTCCTCTTCCTTCCTACTTCCTCCCTAGCCTAAGAGCCACCAAGCATGGCTGGCCCCATGGGGCCTCCAGCCGCCCCTCTCAGACCTCCATCTCTTGGTCCATTTGACGTCGAAGACTCCTTGCGGGCGAGCATTGTTGGAACTGCTCGTCTGGCTTCCCCTTCGCTGTCATCCTGTCACCTCCCTTCTCTTCCCGCATCATCTCTACTTGCTAGCCATGGTCCCTCCGATGAGCCTATGTTTGCTTTATCCTCTGACACCTTTCTGCCTCTCCCTGTTTCTCGGTCCGCTCATGTTACATATAAGTTGGACTCTCCCACGATTTCAAAGCATTCATCTTTAATGGATTTGAATGGCGTATTGGCCCAAAGATCCCAGATTTCAATGGAGAATGAAGTAGTTCCTCTGTTTTCGGAGCAGTTGTTGAATGACGAGAGGAGACGACTTTCGGTTCATTCAACGGGTGCTCTGCACGTGGATGTTTCTTCCGATTTCGGAGGTCTGGTAGATTCGATGTGTGCTACCCAAATGGTGAATGAGTCTTCTCTTCCTGCAGCTATTTGTGAACACCAAAATACGAATGTTCTTGTTTCACTGGTATCAGAGCCGAATTTGATTGAAGAAAGGAGGAGTCTTTCTGTTATTCTAGTGGCCTCAATGGCATCTGATGCCCTTTCTCCTTCCGATGGCAAGGTTGAATTGTTGCATGCTTCTCAGATGGTCGACGGTTCATCTATCCCGAATGTTATTTCTGTGGAGCATCAGGTTAAATGTGGTGCGAACGAACCTGTGATAAAAAAAGTGGCAGTTTCCCCTTCCACCTAGAACTCCCGAGGTTTAAGTTGGGCAAGTCGGGGGAAAAGAATAAGCCCTCTTGGTCAGCTATTGTGTAGCAAGAGGGGTCTACTGATAGTTTGGCCCTCCAGTATTTTCCTCCACCGAAAGTGGTTAGCAATATTGTTGAAATCTCTCCACCATGTGAGGTTATCCAGCAAGGGGAGGTTGTTGGGGGTGCTAAGTTAGTTGGATACTTTTATGACAAACCTCTTAATTTCCACGTGGTGAATTTCATTGCAAGGAAAATTTGGGCTAGATTTGCCCTTTCGCTTGTGGCTGGCAATGATAAAAGTTTATTCTTCTTCAGATTCCCAATGAGGAGATGTTACGGAAATGTGTGACTCACAGTCGAAGGACATTTGCAGGGCACACTCTTTCTTAAGCGAAGGAAATCAGGTATGTCGCTGTCTAAAGATGAACACAAGACCTTCCTGATATAAATTAATATGTTTGTTGTACTGGTGGAGTTCTGGACTCCATTGGGTCTTAGTTGGATTGCCAGTGCAATTGGGAAGCCGATACAATTGGATGCAAATACTTCTAAGATGGAGGAAATGCGATTTGCTAGACTATGTGCGGAGGTTGAAGCCTCAGCTATGCTTCTTGATAAAATTACGTTGAATATTGGAAATACTTCAATTGATGGGATGAAGCAAGTCATGGAAGTAGACACTGACTATCAATGGAAACTCCTTCATTATGATGCATGTCGGAAGAATGACCACACCAAAGATTAGTGCAAAGCAAATATGACTTATCGACCTACGGGTCGGATAAGTAGTGAGGGAGAGCAAGCAAAGGGGCGATGTTGTCCTATCCCCCTGTCCAGGGTCTCACCATGTCTTCATCCAATACATTTACAGCCCTCCAAGAGGATGAGTCTGGCCCCTTAGATGGAACGTTAGCCGATGCTATAGCCATGAATCCCTCTAGTTGTGTTACAAATTAGCTGGCTCTTGAGAGTGCGGGTGCTCAACAACCAAGCATTGTTGATATGCAGAATGCTGATGCATCCTATGTAGTCTCCCAGGGTGGAGAATCTGTAGTATCCTCAAACAGCACTGCAGTGGCTATATCAAATTAGATCAAAGGTGATGAAGCATGTTCCCTGAAGGGTTCTTCAGTTGATATTTCCGATAGGCTGGCACCAGTGAAAGGTAGGAAAAAAACTATCCATTCTTCATACGATGTGGAGGCTACTGTTGTGGAGAAGGGGTAGGTTATACGATATGGTATGCAGCTTGCTGCAATACCGATTTCCCAAATCCAAGATAAGCAGGATCCTCCATCTCAGCAAGAAGCTGTAATGTCAAAAGAACAATATATTGCTAATGATGCTACAGGACAATAGATTACTCTGGCCGAAAAATTCACTAGCATAGAGGATTATGATGCTGCTGCTGATGCTATTGCTGGGCACAAGACTACTGCCCGTGTGGAGTCCCAAGACCCTTCCTGTTCTTCTGTCGAGAAGATTCTTCCACTTGCAACAAAGCCTAGCCTCAAGTCAATTTTAAAAAAAACCAAAGGGGTCTAAAAGACATACACCCACTCTACAAAGCTTCATGCTTGGTGTAGCGTGCTAGAATATTAGTGGGCTTAATGGCCGGGTAAAGGCACATGAGGTTAATCGCTTTATTACTTTGGCTCATTGTTCCATTGTTGGTTTTGTTGAAACCAAAGTTCGAGAATATAAAGCAGATAAAGTTCAAAAGAAGTTCATGTTTAATTGGAACTGGGCTACAAATTATTTAACACCTTCAGGCTAGATTTGGGTAGGCTGGGATATTGCAATTGTGGATATATTTTTTTTGGTAAGTAATTATATATTAAAACAAAGAAGGAATTTAATAAATCTATGTTCTAATTTCAAGTTACAATGTAGGCCTTGGATTAGGTTCTGATGCACGGACTACTGAACCTGATATGGCAGATTCTTTGGAGGTTCATGGGGATCTTGTAGACCCTCCCCTAAATGCTGTATTGGTAGAGGAAGAGTAGTACAAGTTGGGGCAGGAGAATTTGAATATTTCTTCCTTTCATGGAGCAACCCCAATTTGCAGATCAATTGCAGGATCTGATGTGAACTATTCCAATTCCTTCGCTGTTCTTCTTGAAGGTGCTGAAGAATTGTGCCAGTTGGTCGGTTTAGATATTCTTGATATGGATGCTGACCAGAGGGGGAGGACATCTGAAACTATGGAATTTGATGTTGTTGCTCCTATGGCTCTAATACCCGAACAACATTCTATGTGTGACCCCATTCCCTTCTCACCATCAAACCTAGGGATTTTGGCACTACAATCTGGCAAGATAGATGATGCGCAGATGATGGGGACTGATGGTGTGTCAAAGGATAAAGCTGCCCAAGTTCTCCCTGCTAGTTTATTATCTTCACTGGTTGATCGGCATGCCGATGAAGAATCCAAGGAGGGAGTGGTGGTTATTGATAATTCCGTGGATGTTGTTGATCATGGGGATATGGATAGTGTAGCCCTACCCCTAAATGTTGTAAAGGTAGGTGCGGAATACCTTGGTTCACCAGTTCTACTTAACCAAACTTAGACTGGTACTTCATACCGTGGTGTGGACGATGTTCATCAGGTAGGAGACTAGGGACCTTACTCCAATATTGGCAAGCTGATATATAATATCGAAAAGATTAGAAAGAAGTTTGATGAATCTAGATCAAGAGTCCATGAGGTCTCTTATTTCCCAGGGTCATGGCAATCCCATCTCGATGGCTTTATGCTAGTGCAAAATCAAGCTGAGGTACCAGGGGTCCCGGTCAGTAGTGATCCAGTGGGATTCGAACCTGATACTCCTTTCCCCCTCCCTACTAATTGCATGTCACCTTCTTCTAGGAGCAGAGGACCTCAATCTTTCCTTAAAAAGTCAAAGAGGCGTAAAAAGAAACATTCTCCTTCTGTTTTATGACCGAGATTGTTTATGGTTGGGTGCTTTGGGCACTGTTTTCTGTCTCTTGAGGAAAATAGGGGGGGAAGTGCCGATCAATGAGTTGACTGATAAAAATGGTATTTGGCCATTCAACTTGGTTGCTTATGAAAGGCTTCGGGCAACCCCCAAAAAAAAAAAGAGAGGAGGCTCTTGGCCGATCAACTAGTTGACCGGCAAAATGGGTTTTAGCCGGTCAAAGTACTAACTGGCCAAATTGATTGGTCAAAGTGCTGACTGGCCAAATTGGCCATGGATCATGTAGGATGTAGGCTGCCTGCTGTAGCATGGAAGGCTTGCTGCATTTTTCCTGTCAACTTGAAAGTGCAAATTTTGGCGCATAGGAAGGAGGCTCTTGGCCGGTCAACTAGTTGACCGGCAAATGGGTTTTTGCTGGTCAAAGTGCTAACCGGCCAAATTGGCTATGGATCATGTAAGTTGCCGGCTGCAGCATGGAAGGCTTGCTGCTTTTTTTTCGATCAACAGGTTGACTAGATTGGAGGTGCAAATTTTTGGTGCGTGGCGTACAAGTTTGGAGGTGCTCGGTTG
>JAODPA010066737.1:0-33848 GCA_025585075.1 Nepenthes mirabilis
CCCCTTGACCTATGGCTTCTCTCTTCCCTCACAAACCCTGATTCTCCCTCTTGTATTTATCACTCTAACTGCCCTTCTCCCTACATTTTTAACACAAATTCTCCCATGAATTGGCATCCATCTTTAGGTGAGAGAGACAGAGTGTGGTAGTGTTACGAACCTTTAATTATTTTCTTTTCTCATTTTCTCCTTGGTTTGTTTCCTTAGAAAATCCCGTTCCTGGTTCCCCGTTTTCTGTTACATGACCCCCGTTCCCGTCCCGTATAAATAGGTTGTTACACGTTAATGGAGGCAAGGAATTAGTTACGGCCCCCGTGGAAGAATTTCCCCGTTTCCCGTTTTCCTAATTTCCCGTTCCCGTATATAATTGTTGGCACGGTTATGATGAAGGTAAGAAATCAATATTCTAATTCTCTCTCTCTCCTGCGTTGTCCTCCCCTCTCGCTGTTCTTCTCTCCCAATTACTTCTCCCTGTTTCCCTCTTTTTCCTCCTCCTTCAGCACGCTCTCCGTCTCCCTCCTCTGCAGATCTCCCCTTCCGTTGCGTTCTTCATCATCAACGTCGGCGACAACATGGAGATTGCATCAAATGGTGCTCTCATTGAGACAAATGTAGAGGAGATCGAAGCACAAGCTCTCGAATCGCTCGAGAGGTCTATCGCCGCACTGTCCAACGAGATGAAGGCTCTCCGACGAGCTACCGACCGGTTTGGTGCCCGCATGTCCACTGCGGTTTCACAAGCCAAACAAATCGGGTCGACCTGCACTAAACTCCCCTCATCCATGGCAGAACTCCGCAACTCCATCCATCGCCTCGAACAAGACACTATACGGTCAGTAAACTCTTCGCTTCCTGTAGCTTCCTCTACAGTGGCTTCTCATTGCCCCGTTTCTCTTCCTACCATCTCGTCCACCACTGATTCTGTACCACCACCAACCGATCCTCAAATCGCCGTTTCTGCTCTTATCCCCGAACAAATTTCAACTACAATTTTCTCGTCGTCTTCAACTTCATCACCGATTTCGATTTCCACCTTTGTCAATTTTTCTCAAACTATCATTACTTCGAGCAACGCATCCGTACAAACACCTGATGCTCGAATCGCTCGAATCGCTTCCTCCGTTCCTACCTTCACACAAACTAATCACTCCTGTATCGACCACTTACTCCTGTCGACCGCAAATTCCTCTTCATTTTTAACGCCACCAGAACCACCGTGGTTTTCGTACCCGGTTTCATTCTTCTCACCTACGACTGAAGCCTCTGATTTCCAAAGTGCTAAGCCACACACTGCCACAACTTTGCCAAATTTCCTTAATCCACTCAGCTGTGTACCCGAGCGGCTGGTTGAGCACTCAAAACCGATAGATGGGGACTTGGAGGATGAAGGAGGTCAGATTCTCGTTCCATTTACGGAGGCTGACTCCAATGAGGGTGAATCCCCAACTTCCTCATCATTCACGACTCTCACCTTCGAAATTTTACACCATATTGCTCAGCCACAAACCTGTCTAATATCAACATTAACTGATGTCCATATTGATGTTTCCGTTCCATTTCACTCTATCAAATTGGTCCCAATTTCAGTTAATAGAACCGATAGTGTTGGCGGTTCACAGCTTTTCTGTCTACCTCCACCCAAGCAGTTTGTTTACACCCTGGAGGTCTCATGACCATCTCCCTTTGTCTCCACTGTCCCTCCAGGACCTCCTAAAGAAATAATACTTCACAGGGGGTCCCCACTATGGCCGCCTGTATCGTTCTCGGACACCACAAAACTGGGAGAGGAAAATCTGGATGCGAATCGACCCCATTCCCTACAATCACCTTTTACCCAACCACCCACTAACCCCACCTTAGTTTTACTGAACAAACCCTCTCTGCCAAGCCTGCCATTCCGGATCTCATGCTTGATAATTGATGTGGACGGCTTGGTCCGGACGAGGGCACAACTGACCTCTATTTCGGCCCCATTTGCACTTCAATTCCTCACAGATCGACTCTCAGACGATAAAACACTTCCTCCACTGTGGGATAAGACTGAGTGGTGTAGAGTTACAACTGCTAGGACCAACCTTCAGTGTATGCTGGTGAAAGGCAGTGTATATACCGGCCTAGATGATGGAGCAGAATACTTGATTACAATGGATGATGGAAGTGAATACATAATTGATTTGAGGGGTGCTCCGGGCACACTAATCCCGGCTGTGGTGCCTAGCAGTCTTCTTCTAGACTCTGCATTGGGAGCTGGAAGTTTTCCAGGTGGCAGTGGAAGTATCGACCAGTTGAGCTCAGGGCTTCACAAAGTGACTCGGGCACAGGAGGTTTTGCTTGATGTTAAAGAGGTCCCTAAGGCTCACCGATCCAGTTTGGAAGAGGCAATTCCAGTGGGCTTTCAACCAAAACATCATAGTGACAATAATAAGGCCGAAAATTCTGAGCACAAGTTTGAGAAGCTTATTCCTTCAGCACATATTCCAACTGAAGCCTCACCCTCATCTGTTGAAGGAGTGTTGTTGGCACACGAACAGAAGGAATTGCTTGAGCCAGTCCTAACAAAGAAAAAGGCAAATGTGGAGTTGAGGACTTCCTGTAATTCAACCAAATATTGGTCAAATAATGCATTGGCTCTTCGTCCACCAACTGGAGTGCATCCCTTGGACGTTTTTGGTTGTGATGATACACTCAAACACGCTGTTTTGGAGTCAACAAGACCTCAGTGGGAACCGGTTCAACATCTTGTTAATTATGAATTATGCTCGGAATCCAAAAATGAGGGGCTTGAACTTACTGCAATAGCAGCAAGTAGAGTGAGCCCAAATGAAAGCCCAAGTGTTGCTATAATTCCTGGTGTAACAAATGCTTCTGAAATTAATATAACTGAAATAGTTGGAGGAGTTTCAGCTCAGAAGATCTCTGAAGGATATCCTCTGCCGACTGTAATGGGTTCTTCAAATGGGATGGTTGACTATAGTGAAGGCAAATCTAAGATGAAGGGCCTTCGGTTTGTACAGGGCATAAGAGAAAGAATTGTTATTCAAGGAGAGCAGCTTCCAGTACAGGCTCTTCGGATGGAACAGCATACTGTTTTTAATGTACCAGCAGAATTCACCACAATGAATTCTGACAGGGAGGGACAACCAGAAGCTGACAGTGAGGGATCTCCAAGGGCTGCCCGACAACGTGTGATTTTGAGGTGGCTCACCTCCTGGGTCGACATCCAGTGGGTGAAAATGGAAGCTATAAAACCTATGATAGTTCCAACGTTGGGCACTCTTATTCTTCTTGTAATTGGAGCAAATGGTTTTACAGCTGCGGCAAAAGTTGCTGGAACTGTTACTAGCTCGGTTACAGTTGTTGCCTCATTTGAGGCTGCCAAAGCTGAGCCCCTTGAGTTCCAGGCTGACATAGAGCGAGGCATTGTGGAAATAGACCAAGCTGTTATAGCAGTACAGACAGGCGAAAGGGCATGGACAGCCGCCAAACTTAATCACCAGGGCCTGGACTTGGCTGGTCAGGTCGAAACCGTCCAAGCTGTTGTCCACACTCTTTTTTTTGACCATGTGCTCACCTTATCTGCCTTCGGACAGAAGCAGGACCAAGTGGAGACCAAGTCTGAAAATGGCTTCGTGCATATTGAGAACCAATCAACTCGTCTTGCTAATATTGACAGTTTTGACCATTTTATTCCTTTGTCCGCGAAACAAATATGGTATGAATTGAGAGGAAAGGATAATTTTGACAAGGTTTTAGAGTGGACCTTTTCTGTTAAGTCTGTGTGGAAAGAGTTGATTGCAGAAGTCCTTGATGATAAGTTGATCAAAATGTCAAAATACTCAGATGATGTAAGGCAAAAGAGTGAGTCAATCCGTGCTGATCATACTCTTTCTCCTGAATTAAATCAATCAGACTCTCATACTGTTATATCTTTTCAAGAATTGGACTGTTTTGATGATGATGTCATGATAGAGGTGATTAAAAATGAGACATGAAAAAAGGATTTGTTGCCTGCCAGTCTTAGTTTGGTGAGTGTTATCCCTACTAATGATCAAGGTACGGCTGCAGAGGCTCCAGCTTTTCCAGACATACCTACAGTTAACTGTAGGAGGAAGCCCAGTCGTTCAAAACCTGGGCGCTGGAAGCTTATTGATTGGATTGAAAGCTATATCCATGGGAACAGATTGGATTTGGGTATGGGAACAACTTTTGGATCCAAGCACTTTTTCCTGAAACCGTAAACTGTTGAAGTAGCAATTGAGGGCATTGGCCGTGCTCAGCCCGAGCTAACAAGCTTCATGTTCATGGGTCCTACTGGTGTTGGGAAGATTGAGCTAGCACAGGCCTTGGCTGCTTTCATTTTCATCCGAGGAAATGCTCTGGTTCAAATTGATATGAGTGAATACCTCCTTGAAAAGCAGGCAGTCTCTCGGACCTTCCTATTGATCAACCTTGAGGACAAGGTTGTTTTAAAGGAGCGGGCAATGTTACGAACCTTTAATTATTTTCTTTTCTCATTTTTTCCTTGGTTTGTTTCCTTAGAAAATCCCGTTCCTGGTTCCCCGTTTTCTGTTACATGACCCCCGTTCCCGTCCCGTATGAATAGGTTGTTACACGTTAATGGAGGCAAGGAATTAGTTACGGCCCCCGTGGAAGAATTTCCCCGTTTCCCGTTTTCCTAATTTCCCGTTCCCGTATATAATTGTTGGCACGGTTATGATGAAGGTGAGAAATCAATATTCTAATTCTCTCTCTCTCCTGCGTCTTCCTCCCCTCTCTCTGTTCTTCTCTCCCAATTACTTCTCCCTGTTTCCCTCTTTTTCCTCCTCCTTCAGCACGCTCTCCGTCTCCCTCCTCTGCAGATCTCCCCTTCTGTTGCGTTCTTCATCATCAACGTCGGCGACAACACGGAGATTGCATCAGGTAGTGCGAAGGAGAGGTCGAGTAGGAGAAATCTAATAAACATTACAACACTTCTAGCCCCCGCATCTTCTTGATAGTGGTACCCTTTAACATCCACTCATGGAGTAATCTTTGATGGCAGTTCGTGGTGAAGTTCTGTTGTTCATGCATCCCGAGATAAGTAGAAAAACCCCTTCCATTAGACACTCTATACTTTTCGTGTTGATCCAAGATGTGTTCTTCCATTTTGTTGTTAATCCATTTTCACGAGTCAAAGAAACAATAAATAGTGTATAGAGGATATGTGTTAAATTTTGTAACTGTTTGAATTGTTTTACTTCAATTTCACGGTAGTGTTTAAGTGGTGTTCCAACTAGCGTTTAAGCATTGCACTATGCTTAAGCTACTGCTTAAATAATGTTTGAATGCTGACACATTAATCATCAAATCCGCATTTTTGTGTTTGAATCTTGTTAATTTCCCATTTAATGCTTCATAGTATTTTTATAGACTTGTTAAGCAAGAACATCGGCATAGAGGCCTATTATATTATTATTATATTGCTTATTTTTCATAAATTGGCAGATTTTTAGATTGATTGATTCGGTGTCCGACTAGCATTCAAGTGGCTTATGATGTCATGTTTGAACGCTAAGGATTAACTTGAGGTAGATCAGTAGACTTATGGGTTTGGTCACATGTTCTTGAGGATACATATTAGTGGATATATTTTGGGTGGATTATAGACCTTAGATATTAAATCTTATGAAAAAATAGTGCCATTTCATAAGACTAAGAGCTAACATTCGACTGGTTCTTAAGGCACCATTTGAATATAAGATGTGTTTCAGGGGACATTTAAGTTTCATGAAATGTACGGATTAGAGATCTAGTATAGTATATTTTCTCTATTTTATGGCCTTAGTGGGTTGGATTATGGGTTAGGATGTCATGTAGACACCACGGTAAAGTTTATGTTTTGATGTAAAAGCAAACAAGTGATTCGGTATTCGAACGTAAGAGAATTAGAGTGTTGATTTGGCCTAGGTCATTGGTGTAAGTCCTAGTATTATTATTTTTGAAGTTTAGAGCAATAGTGGGCTTGATGGGCCACCATAGGGAGAGTACTTAGCATATTTAGAAGTATTATATTTTTATTTCTTTGTGATATCTTCTTAATGTAATCTTTGGATGCGTGATTTGTACTTGTTATTCATGAATAAATAAAGGAATCCATTGAAATAGTATAGTATTAATAAGTATGAAACTTATAAAACTGTAATTTAATTTATTGTTGTTTGATATCTAACTCACGTCCACAAGGCTTGGGGTCTATTTCTATAAGGAATGGTTATAATCATGTAACCATCGTAAGGTGTAATATCTAAGGATATCACAATAAATGACACTAAAAATTGACATAAATGAGTTTTGATTCTTATACCTAGATTGAATAAAGGAAATTTGAGTAAGTAATTCCTATACCTAAATTGGGTGAAGGGAATTGTCAGGATAAGTGTGATACCTATACCCAAATTAGAGGGAGGGAATCTGAGTGAAAATTTTCTATACCTAGATTGGATGAAGGGAATTATTATATGTCAAATTAGCTAGTATTAGTTACTTATGTCACTAATCCAATTGTCAGGGATAAAAATATGCAACCTTTAATTTACAGTAGTAGAATAAGATCTATGGGAGATTATTCGTGATATCACAAGTTGTAATGACCTCTGTTGAAAACAATTTATCGTAACCTATAATTTTATTAATATTAGTATTCTATAGAATCATAATTATATTCATGATATTTTGGATTTAGAGTAAACCTTAGTGGTCAATTCTTGTTGTATTTGTGAGTCCTAGTTTTGATATATCGTAGAGTTTTGAATAGAGTATACTAACTTATCATATTGCTATTGCTTTTACATATCATAATTTTGTCATCCAAGATTATTATTACTAGTAATTCACCATTGGTTATATTACTTGTTGATATTTTGACTCACTATTACATTTTATTAGCTCCAAAATAGTGTAGGTCCGTAAAATTAGTTGATAATTGAGTTTTTCTAAGGAGCTTCTAGGTAGATGATTCAAGTATTTATTTGTCTTTATTTTGAGAATTGGGTAGGATTTACTCTTACCATAGTTATTTTTAGGATTGCATCCTTTTGATTTTGGATGTACTTGGTATAAATTTTTACTTTATGATTCAAAAGGTTGGATTTTTTATGGATATTGTTTTTCTTATGGATTTTATCGGTGTTGTACTTTTGATCATTGTTAGAAATATTTTATATTAGTATGTTTCATAATTAGGTCAAATATTTTGAAATATTTTTAAATATCATAAAGATCAACGCTTAATACATGCTAGATACTCTCAAATGTACAACTTTCACTATCTACACCTTACTTGAGCCTGATGTGTGTACGTGCGTATTTTATTCAGATTACTCATTCCTAATATGTGCTTAATCTACACATATGTATTTTGTCTAGAATACTCATACTTAATATGTACCAAAATTGCACATAAACATATTTTTTCAGAATACTCATGCTCGATGCACATCAGAGGAGCGCATGATCACCATGTATATATATTACCCACACCTAATGTGCGCTTGAGTAGCACACATCAATAGGAGCATGAACCTCTTGTTAAAGCATTTACACTTGAATGCGCAGGTGCCCTAGGGCATGGATTTCCTCTAGGAGATATATTTTTGATCAAGTTTTTCACTCTCTATAAATACCTCACTTTCAAACTTCAAGGACACAGTGGAAAATCAAGGAAAATGGCTGCCCTTTAAAATCGTTCTTGAATAGTTGTGAACAACCACTTTTAATAAAACCATCTATTTATTCTTAAGATTTAACGTCAATGTATTCTCATTTCACATTCCTCTATATTCTCAATTATTGTACATACATATTCCAACTTGTAAGCTTTTGTCGAGACGTTGGTGGCATGAAAATTGTGATCAAATTAGTGAGAAGATTTTATGGCTCGTGAAGTAAAGTTAATAAAAAAATCAAAAGGTATTCGATTCCACTACTAAAGACAAATTTATTGAGTTTCTTAATAGGAGTTACAAGCTAAAAGTAAGTCAATTAAGATTTAATATTTTTGTACCCTTAAAATTATAAGTTGATTTTATTAATATATTACTTTCACTAGTTACAAAAATTTTAAGGGCCTTACTCAATAATTACGGTTCTATTGAACCGGTAAAAAATAGGCCCAATTGAACTAAAAAAAAATTAGGGAAACAGAACTGTCCTGGACAGTTCTGCGAAAACCCGAATGGGCAGTCTGTGTTGGCAAACTGAACTGACCACCATCTGATCACCAAACCGACTCAAATTTGGGCACAAAATAGCTAAGACCCATATCCATGTTGGGTAAAATCGTATCGTGAAAATGGACTATATAACTCAGTGAACCGGTCCCTCAAAACCTTTTTCGAACCGGTTCAGCTTAAATGGTAATTTGAGCCCTTTATTAAAAAGGGTCAAATCGGGCCCAAATTTGACTAAAAATTGACCGAACCAATGACCAATCGACCCGAAAAGGATATTGGTATAATTATAAAAAAATTTGGGCTCAAAATAATTAGGAAACCCAATCCCAAGCCTCGAACCGGTTCACATGAACCGGGAAATCTCTGGAATATGAATAAAATATTAAACTAACTCAAGACCTACCCCGACTTGACTTACTAATATCAATAAGTATTGAATTAAATTATTTAAGCTCCGATAAATTAATTTGCCACCAAGTAGATTGAAAGACACTAAGTATGGAATAAAATTTTATTTACATTTTTTTGTATGTTCAAGGCCTATGAAATATTATATTTGGATATCGTTTGCTATGTTAAACTATATTCATGAAAGTTTGGAAGTGACTCTATGAAAATATGAAAAAAAAATTCAGTTACGTCCAGTGATGTTCAGTTAAGTTTCGTTAAGTTTGGTTATACGAGATCCCTTCAAAGTTGAAAAAGGAAAATTGGACCATGGATATTTTTCAAATGGTAATATTTCCTAGCATGCCTTAGGATATTACAGTGAAAAATTAAAGAATTGCTTTTATACGGTCCATCCGTTTCGGCCCCGTCTATTGGGATTATGGGTAGTCCCGCCCGCCTCGATGTGTAAGAAGAAGGACAAGAATTGGATTGTGGAAGCAAGCACAATCTATCCTATTGCTAGGATATTTGCCTTAGATTGTGTGGATTAATATAATCCTTTTTTTGATTTATCCACTTCGTTAACTGGTGAGGCATATTGGCCCTGGTCCTTAAAGATAAGGAAAAATAAATACAGTCAATAAAAGTTAGGAAATAAAGAAAGGTAAATGCTTTGCACTTCATGTATTTGCTCCTATTTATATATGTTAATATATATTCTGTATAAAATGCATGCCTTTGTATATTATGTACATTGCTGAGTATTTGGCTCACTCGCTTGCTATTTTCACTTTCCTTCAGACGAGTCTCAAGAAATGATTAAGAACGAACAAGATTAGGAAAGAAGTTTGAGGTGGCTATAATTTTGTTATGACGTATATGCTGTACTTGGGATAATGAAAAGAAAGAAAAAAATATATGTACTGTATAATGTTGTTTTTCTGACATGTTGTATTTTGATGATAATGGAATTTCTTCTATTATGATATAAAATATATGCTTCCATCAGGTTTAAATTCTTATGGATGTTTAGTAAGCATCTTCTTTAATTTAGACTGATATCACGAATGAATAATATGATATTAGAGCTAGTATAATTTATGGCTAATGTTAGGAACCTGTCTATGATAATAATAATATTAATGATAAGTATAAGGACGTATGACGTGGGACATCACATGTGGTATCAGAGAATATTTAAGGAGATGTTTTAGGTTGATCGATGATAAAACGGAAGCTTAGGAATAGTTTGGACTAGATATGGCATGTTTTAAATTTTTGGGTTAAAATTTTATGAAAGACAAACATTAGAACACACATGCTGACCTGTTCCTTATGATTTAATCAATAGGGAGTATAAAGTGTCAAGTTGAAGATGAAATATACAAAATAGTGCTAATAATCAACCTACTAGGGAGGCCAATTACTTAAGTGTGCTCGGGAGAGTGGCCGAGGCACTAGAAGGTCTTGCACTAAGGAATGCGGCACCAACCCCCATCCTGGTAGTAGCTCTAACAAATCTAGGAATGCCGGCTTATGATCGTTTTAACCACGAACAATTCCCAAAGTTCATGAGGGAGCCGGACCCAATCAAATCAGACATATGGATTCGGAGACTCAATAAGGTCTTCAAAGTTATCCGTTGTCTGGAGAAGGATAAGGTAACTTTCGCTTCAAAGAAACTTGTGGGAGAAGCCGACCACTAGTGGGCAATGCAGAAGAGGGCCTTCGGGGTACCAGCGGATGAAATTACTTGGGAGATGTTCGAGGAAGCATTTGTGGAGAAATACTTCCCTAGTAGTCTTCGGGTGCGGAAGGAGGAGGAGTTTGTGAGATTGAGGCAAGGGTCTCGCTCGGTAGTTGAATACAATGCCAAATTCACCGAGCTATCATGATATGCTCCTTATCTGGTGGATAGCGAGGAGAGAGACGAAAAAGTTTCAACAAGGGCTGATATACTGTTCAAATTGCAACATTATGGAGACATACTAGAGCGAGCACTTCTGTATGAAAAGGAACTGGAGCAAGAGAAATTCTTCAAGAATAGAAAGACCGAGAACGCGGGTTTAAGTTCAGGACCCCGTGGAGTAGCAAAAGGACCAACAAAAAGGATGAGGACAATAGATAAAGGAAGGGAAGCGGTACAGTTCAAAGGACACCGCAACAGCCAGTAACCAAACCATCATCTCCTCAATGTGGAAAGTATCACCCAGGAAAGCCAGGCTACAGGGCAACAGGGGCCTGCTTCAACTGTCGGCAGACGACCCACAGGATCAGAGATTGCCCTCTACTTCAGAATGAGGCGAAGAAGTCCACTGTGCAGAATAAAGTTTTTGGGGTAATGACTTAAGAGGCGAAGTCATCTTCAAATGTGCTTGAAGGTATTATCCTTATTTCTGATACTTCAGCCCATGCACTATTTGATTTGGGTTCCACCCATTCATTTGTATCATCGCAATTTGTAAAGTATCTAGCATTATTGCTGCAAAATCTAGACTTTTTATTGGCAATGTCAACATCAATGGGGTCATCAGTCACTACTGATATTGTGTATCCAAAATGCATGGTAGCAATTAAGGGGCAGAACATGGAGGCAAATTTAATTTTACTAAATATTTATAATTTTGACGTAATACTGGGGATGGACTGGTTGACAACCTATCACGCCAGTATCGATTGCTTCCATAAACGGGTACATTTTGAAATTCTGGGGTGTGAATCATTTCACATTCAAGGAATAAAGCTGAATACAGAATGGATGTCAGGCTTATCTGATCTATGCAAGTACCACTGGAGGTCACAGTATGTCAATCAAGGATATACCAGTGATCTATGAATTCAAAGATGTATTTTCTGAAGGCTTGCCCGGCTTACCGCCACATCGGGAGATAGAATTCGAAATTGAGTTTATGCCAGGATCAGGCCCAATTTCAAAGGCACCGTACAGAGTGGCGCCTGCTGAGCTACAAGAGTTAAAACAACAATTACAAGAGTTGTTAGATAAGGGTTTTATCAGACCAAGTATGTCTCCTTGGGACGCATCAGTCTTATTTGTGAAGAAGAAGGATGGGACCCTATGACTATGTATTAATTATCGTGAACTGAATAAAATCACGATAAAAAAAATATCCGTTGCCACGGATTGACGATATGTTCGACCAACTGCAAGGGACTTAAGTATTCTCCAAGATTGATCTTCGCTCCGGTTACCACTAATTGAGGATCAAAAAGGAGAATATACTAAAAACTGCTTTTCAGACAAGGTATGACCACTATGAATTCTTGCTTATACCTTTCGAACTGACTAATGCCCCAGCAGCCTTCATGGATTTAATGAATCGGGTATTTCGATCATATTTGGATAAGTTCGTAGTTGTATTTATTGATGGCATTCTAATTTATTCTAAGAGTTCTAAAGAGCATGAAATGCATCTGAGGATGGCTCTCCAAATTTTACGAGAGGAGAAATTATATGCCTAACTGAAGAAATGTGAGTTCTAGCTCAAGGAGGTAACATTTTTGGGCCATGTTGTCACCCAAAATTGTATTTTTGTCGACCCAAAGAAAATCGAAGCAGTTACTGGTTGGAGCCGACCTACCACGGTAACCGAAGTGCGGAGTTTTTTAGGCATGACAGGATATTATTGCAGATTTGTGAAAAATTTCTCCAAAATTGTTATGCCACTTACCCGACTAACGAGAAAAGAAGTCAGATTCGTTTGGACAAAAGAATGTGAGCAGAGCTTACAAGAGCTAAAGAAGCAGCTAACATCCGCTCCCATTCTCACCATTCCGGCAGGAGCAGGCGAGCTCGTAATATATTGTGATGCCTCTAAAACTGCACTAGGATGTGTTCTAATGTAACACGGGAAAGTCATAGCCTATAGATCACGACAGCTAAAGGTTCATAAGAGGAACTACCCTACTCACGATCTAGAATTGACGGCAGTCGTATTTGCTTTGAAGATCTGGAGGCATTATTTATATGATGAGAAGTTCCTGGTATATTTAGACCACAAAAGTCTAAAGTACTTATTTTTACAAAAGGAACTAAATATGAGACAGAGGCAGTGGATCGATTTCCTGAAAGACTATGATTGTAAGATCCAATATTAACCAGGCAAGACTAATGTAATAGCAGATACTTTAAGCCGCCAAACATGTCTTTTAGCGAGGTTGCAAATAAAGGAGATGGAAATGCTTGAGAACATGCAGCAATATGATATCCAACGGTATGTCAAGGGCAACCGAATGATCTTGTCATATCTTTAGATCCAGCAGGAGATATTACAAAGGATCAAAGATGGCCAAATGAAGGACCCATTTCTAGCAGAGATTGCCGGAGATATAACTCAGGACTCTCGAGTTGACTTTAATATCTGTGCTGATGGAGTCTCGAGATTCTGAGATCAACTCTGTGTGCCAAATGATCAAGAAATCAAGGGGATAATTATGAAGGAAGCCCATCGATCACAGTACACCATTCATCCAGGAATCAATAAGATGTATCAAGACATAAGAAAGATATTTTGGTGGAGAAATATGAAGTGGGGGATTGTGAATTACGTCAAGAAATGCCTAATTTGTCAACAGCTCAAAGCAGAGTGAAAGAAGCCGTCAGGGTTCCTACAATCACTGTCAATTCCAAGTTAGAAGTAGGAAGATATAACAATGGACTTTGTCATGGGTCTACCGAGATCATCTAAACATCATGACGTCGTCTGGGTGATCGTCGATAGACTCACTAAATCGGCACATTTTCTGGCTATTCTGACCACGTACTCACGGGATCGGTTAACTCAAATTTATATAAACGAAGTTATCAGACTACATGGAGCACCTGCATTCATTGTGTCAGACCGAGATCCATGGTTTCTTTCTAAATTTTAGGAAAGCCTACAACGAGAACTCGGGACAGAATTGAAATTCAGTACGGCTTATCATCCACAAATAGATGGACGATCAGAATGGACTATTCAAATCTTAGAAGATATGTTAAGAGCTTTAGTCCTAGAAATGGATGGCAGTTGGGACAACTATCTGGCATTAGCGAAATTTTTCTATAACAATAGCTATCACGCCAATATCGAAATGGCACTATTCGACGCTCTTTATAGAAGGAAATATCGATCTCTAATCCATTGGGAAGAAACTGAAGATAGACAGCTTCTAGGACCAGACGTCATTACGGAAACGTCCGAGAAAATTAAAGTAGTCCACAATAATCTAAAGATCGCCCAGAGCCGCCAAAAGAGCTATGCTGATCAGAGAAGATCCGATTTACAATTCAACACCGATGACTATGTTTTCCTAAAGGTATCACCAACCAAAGGAACAACGAGATTCAGAATGAGAGGAAAACTCAAACCAAGATTCATAGGTCCCTTCGAAGTTTTAGAAAAGATTGGAGAAGTGGCTTATCGATTGGTCTTACCACTGAGTCTAGCAGAGGTACATAATATATTTCATGTATTGATGCTGCGAAAGTATGTACATGACCCGAAGCATGTCATAAATTTTGAACCTTTGGTGATCAATGAAGATTTATCTCACACTGAAGAGCCGGTGTAGATTCTAGATAGAAAGGGTTAAATTTTGCACAACAAAGTCATTCAACTCGTCAAAGTTCTATAGAGAAATCATTCGTTCGAGGAAGCTACATGGGAACGCGAGAGGATATTCACAAAGAGTTCCCTCATTTGTTTTCTCCCTATGTGTAATTTTCTCCAAATTTCGAGGACGAAATTTTTGTAAGAGTGGGAGAATTGTAAAGACGGCAATTCCGTAAATCAGGAACGTAATTTGGGACGACTTATGTAATTCAGATTATGATAAAATTAATCCAAAATAGTCTTTGACAAATATACTAGCCTCCTATGTCTTAGTTTTTTTGTATACTCAAACCCGATTCCTTTAATTTAATTTTCGAACTTAAAAGCCACGAAATAATTCGGGATGTGTTAGGCAATCTGGATTTTGAGGTAAATAATCCTAGTTGATCATTGACAAGTAGACTAACTTCCCATGCATTCGTTTCGCAAAACCCCGGCACCCAATCTTTTAAATTTTTCTTCAAACCCGGAAGCCAGGGATGTAAATCGGGAGATGATAAGAAATTCGGTTTGCGATGAAATTAATAATAGTCTATCTTTAGTGTCTATACTAAGTTTCCATGTGCTAAAATTTTTACCAACACATACCCAAACACCTTAAATTAAATCCTTCAAGTTAATAGGCAAAATGGAAATTTTCACTCTAGTTGACCAAAACTGCCATTGGCAGCCATTTTTGCCAAATTTCTAAGGAAGAATTAGTCACACACATGGGGTATTATGTATATAAGACCCTCCCCACACTTAGAAAAATTTAGAGAACCAAAATGACCCTCAAAACCCCACAGCAGCAACTACATGACAGTAGGAAAAAATTCAGCAACCAAGGAGGACTTGGACAAATTTGATTTGGAAGCCATGCAAACGGGGAAAATTAGGTGGATTTTTCACTCCATGTTAGACTATAGTAAGTATAAAATATAGTAAATTAAGGACACATTATATATTAATAGGAAAAATGGGGAAAAGAGGCATGAAAGGTGGCATGCATCAGCAGCTAGGCTGTTGATGCACAGCACCTCTCGGCTGCATCAGCAGCCAAGTTTCCCTACCTTCCAAACAGCTTTTTGAGAAGCTTAATCAAGATAAGTTTAGCTACAAATAATACTAAATATTGGCCCTAGATTGTAGCCTCATGATTGCCTAACAGAGGGATGATGAATCAGCTAAACACTTGTTGCAATCCAATGCAACCTCCAAGCTGCTGCTGCATGCAGAAATTGGAGGAGTGACACGAGGGTTTAGTGGATAAGATGAGTCACATTATTTAAGGCATGAATAGGGTAGAGGAAGGGAAGAGAGGATAGATTGTAAAGCACAAAATAATTGGGGGTAAAGTAAGGGAAAAGAGGAAGGAAACCAAGAGGCAGCAAGGAGAAGTTCAACTGAATAAATTGGTAAGTGTATTTTGACCCTTTCCTTGATTGTTGAGCAATTTTTAGCTACTTTTTCTTGAGTATTAATGATCCAATACTTGCATATGATTCCTTAGTTATCATAAATTCTTGAGGACTTGCAAGAAAAAAAATTAAAAATGGCTGAACTGACCCTGGACACATGATAGTGTCCAAAATCGAGCTCTGCTGTGGTAGTTCCTGATGTTTGCTTCATATCGACCAATAAATGACCAAATCAGCTAATGACAAAAACTGGTCAAATGATCCTTATTTAATGAAGTAAAATGACAAAAAAATGAGCCTCTGAATCGTTCAAGAAGGGGTCCAAAATCGGACCCAAACTCAGCTACAGAACCAGCTTATTGGTTCTATTGATGCTGAAATTTTAGTTTTTGAAATTTAGCCAAAAATGCCCAAAAATGGATTGATCCGGAGTCCAACCCAACTTGAGTTGCTAGAATTAGGTGTGGAATATCACCATGTAAATCAGAGGCCTAAGAAAATATGGGTCTGATATTGAACCGGACCCATGAACAGCAAGAGTATTGCTGAACTGCTTCTTTGAGCAATTGAGAAAATAATTTTAAGTAAAATACAACCCAAACCCAAAATGAGCCAAATCGGTGCCAGAAGTTAGCTAAGACTTTAGAGGTGATATTCAAGTATCGTTCTGTAAAAAATAGATCCAAATTAAATATAATTTGGACCCTCAAAATTGGAACAAAATTTGTTTGCATCAGCTGATGCTGATGCAAAATATGTTATGGGAATTTGGTCTGAACCGACCAATATTCACTTAGACCGACCCAAACAAAATTATTCTTAAATTTAAGTCCCTTGGAAACAAGTGGATGCCCAGAATCGGTCAACAATAGGCCCGATTGAACGATAAAAAAATTAGGGAAGCAGAACTGTCCTGGACAGTTCTGCTAAAACTTGAACGGGCAGCCCATGTTGGCAGACTGAACCGGACACCATCCGATCACCAAACCAGCTCAAATTTGGGCACAAAATAGCTAAGACCCATGTCCATGTTGTGTAAAATCATATCGTGAAAATGCACTATATAACTCAGTGAACTGATCCCTCAAAGCCTTTTCCGAACCGGTTTAGCTTAAATGGTAATTTGAGCCCTTTATTAAAAAGGGCCAAACCGAGCCCAAATTTGACTAAAAATTGACCAAACCAATGACCAATCAACCTAAAAAGGATATTGGGATAATTATAAAAAAAATTCAGGCTCAGAATAATTAGGAAACCCTGTCCCAAGCTTAACCGAACCGGTTCATATGAATCGGAAAATTTTCAGAATATTAATAAAATATTAAACTAACTCAAGACCTACCCTGACTTGACTTACTAACATCGATAAGTATTGAATTAAATTATTTAAGCTCTGGTAAATTAATTGGCTACCAAGTATATTGAAAGACACTAAGTATGGAATAAAGTTTCGTATGTATTTTTCTGAACGTTCAAGGCCTATGAAATATTATATTTGGATATCGTTTGCTATGTTAAACTATATTCATGAAAGTTTGGAAGGGACTCTATGAAAATATGAAAAAAAAAAAAATTCAGTTACGTCCAGTGACGTTCAATTAAGTTCTGTTAAGTTTAGCTATACGAGATCCCTTCGAAGTTGAAAAAGGAAAATTGGACCATGGATCTTTTTCGAATGGTGATATTTTCTGGTATACCTTAGGATATTACAGTGAAAAATCAAAGAATTGCTTTTATACGGCCTGTCCGTTTTGGCCCCGTCTATTGAAATTATAGGTAGTACTGCCTGCCTTGGGGTGTAAGGAGGACAAGAATTGGATTGTGGAATTAAACACAATCCCGATTATGAAAGTAGGCACAATCTATCTTATTGTTAAGATATTTGCCTTAGATTTGTGTGGATTAATACAATCCTTTCTTCGATTTATCCGCTTCGTTAGCTGGTGAAGCCTACTGGCCCTAATCCCTAAAGATAAGAAAAGATAAATATAGTCACTAAAAGTTAAAAAATAAAGAAAGGTAAATGCATTACACTTTATGTATCTGCTTCTATTTATATATGTTAATGTATATTCTGTATAAAATGCATGCCTTTGAATGTTATGTATACTGCTGAGTATTTGGCTCACTTGCTTGCTGTTTGCACTTCCCTTCAAACAAGTCTCAAGAAATGATGAAGAACGAACAGGATTAGAAAAAAAATTTGAGGTGGCCATAATTTTGTTATGACGTATATGTTGTACTTGGGATGATGAAAAGAAAGAAAAAAAAAGTGTACTGTATAATGTTGTATTTCAGATATGTATTTTGATGATAATGGAATTGCTTCCGTTATGATATAGAATATATGCTTCCATCATGTTTAAATTCTTATAGATGTTTAGTAAGCATCTTCCTTAATTTAGATTAATATCATGAATGAATAATGTGATATTAGAGCCAGTATAATTTATGGCTAATGTTAAGATCCTGTCTATGATAATAAAAATATTAATGATAAGTATAAGGGCGTATGACGTGGGACCTCACAATAACTCTATTCAAACCATGGAAAATACTGAACCCAAGAAGAAAGATTTCCAGTGGTGAAATAGCGCAGATAATCCGCAATACAAAAATAGACCACTTCGGTTTGCCCAGTAGTTTGAGGATGATAAAGAGCTACTAATGGACAAATGGGTACCCTGTGATTTGAATAATTTCTTCCAAAAAATACTTATAAAAATGGGATTCCAGTTCGAGACAATATTAGCGAGAAACCCATGTAGGCAACCAATGTCCTTGACAAATATTTAAGTGATGTTGACAACCATGAAATGGGTTCGCAAAGGTGCAAAATGAGCATATTTCAATAGTCAATCTACCACCACAAAAATAACCACGTGGGGGAGGTAGATGGGTAATGAAGTCCACAAAGAGGGATTCCCAAACCTTACCTAGAATAGGAAATGACTGTAGCAGACCTTGCAGGATAGTGTTGATGGGCTTAATTTGGAACAGATCAGACAATTGATGACAAATTCTTGGATCTCTTTGTGTGTCTGAGGCCTATAAAAAGTAGCCGCAATTTTGGTAAGAGTGCACTGGACGCCAATATGACCCCCAAGAGAAGAAGTATAGTGTTTTATACATTATCAATTCTTGTAAAGCAGATTCATCAAGGACTAGAATGCGGCTTTTATAGAAAACTAGTCTATTGCTCCATGAATAACTCACATAATTGTCAGGTCGTTCTTGTATGGATTTGGCAAAATTAGCTTAAATTGGATGCCGCACATAGAATTTGAGTAGAGTAGATAACATGGCCATTATTAGTTGGGAGACAGCTTGTAGAGCATGGTAGGATCCTTCATTAACTTTGAATAAAGTATCAGCATGGCCATTTTCTTGTCCGGGTTGGTAGACGATATCAAAATCGAATCTCAATAATTTAGTAATTCAACGTTGCTGGTCAAAAATATGGATGGATTGATTCAGCAAAGTCTTGAGTGGTTGATGATTAGTTTGAATCGTAAACTTAGCACCCAATAAATATTGGCACCAATTGATGTGGTGTTGCATGCAGCAGTAGATGATGCTTGTGGAATGGAAGGAAGAAAATGAAAGGGGAGAAGGAAATTTTAACAAAGAGAAGGGGAGAGAGCAGAACACAGAAGAAGAAAGAAAATCGAAGTAGGGGATATTACTCTACTTTCTGATAGCTACAGTAACGGGCTAGATATACAGCTCGTGAGAAGCCCATGGCCCAAATAGAAATAGAATGCAATTAAAGGGAAAAAGGGGCAAAACTGAAAAATAAATAGAAGCATATGCAGTGTAAGTAATAATATGCAGCACAAGTAAAAACTATAGTTTTAATTAAACATAGTCCTAAAATTTGAAGGATAGTTGGGTTGCCCGTGCACTTCTTCTAGGTAGTTTGGTGATGTGATGATGCTTCCAAAGGTTTAACAATGAGCCCGATAATAGATTCTCCGACATATTTTCGACAATTTTCTAGCAACTCCCTGATTAACTCATTTATACTGATATTGATCGTTTGGCCAGTATTATTACTTTCTAATTATGTATTTCTCAAATGATTTTGTTTATCCTATTGGATTTATTTAGGACAATACCAACTACAATGCTTAGATTTAGTAAATATCTATTTTTCTTAATGGTTGTAGAATTTTGAGTAATGTTATGAGGACAAAATCCAAACTCATAAAAATAGAAAAGGAGATATCAAAAAACTCGACGACTGTTTTGAGGAATGGGAAGAAATTCACTCTAAGATACTTTCATAGTTTATTAATATATTAGTTCCTTTCATTCAAAATCTCTTTCCTAAATTTCAAAATTTCTAACTTGATTAGGATTTTCTTTCTAATTACTACAATTTCTTTAATGATGATGTCCTTCTATTTTAGTTGGAATCTAAATTTTATTAAATTTACAAGAGTTTAGCCAATCAATTGTTGAGTTTCTCTCTCAAATTAATAGCCTTTAGGATTTATTTTCTCAAGCTTATTTGACATCATCAATTGGTAAACTTCATGATGAATATCTAAGATGGTTTTGATAATATTAGAGCCTCATTTCTTCATTACTCTCTTCTATTTATATTTGACATTGTTGTCGTAGAATTTATTTTTGAGAATATCAATAGAAGAATCATTATATTCCCTCCACTGACACGGTCATGGGTGCCATTTCAATTATGGCTTCTACTTCCTCTACCTCACGATATGTTCAATTACAAATGCAATTATTGTAAAGAAAATGAGATACCATATCTCCGATTATCTTGAAAAGAAAGTCAAGAATGTTGAAAGGAACTATACATCCCAAATCATATAAAAGTTTCAACTCCTTGATAGATTAGCGGAAGTAATACAAAAATAAATATTCAATACACGAAAAAAAAATTAATTCTAGATGATATAAACGATAACAAATATAAAGAGTAAAGTAATAATTAAAAATAAAAAGTGATAATTTTTTATGACGAAGAAAAATCTCGATAACCATAGCTATCAAATAAAATCCTTCGAGTTTCAACGGTTAAGGAAGATGTGCATTATAAAAATTAACTTATATACTGGGTGGTACCGACGCGCTAATATAATCGACTTACTCATGTCTTGTGATCTCTATCAAAGAACTCCTTTGATTTGCTTATGGCCACGAAATCGGATGTCTTCTGACCTTCACGTCAATCTTTTCTCACGAACTGCTTGAAGTATAAACACCACCGAAACCCATTTTTCATACTCAACGTCGCCAACGAAGATAAATAGGTAGGAAATGGTACAATGGTCAAGTAAGAGTGGTGAGAAAACCCTTGACAAGAGAGCACACGGATGTAGTTTAGGTTTTCTCAAATTGAGCATGGTTAAAGTATGAAAATTTTGTTTGCTCTCAAAATGGGCATTCTAGAATGCATAAGTAAGAGTTAGGGCAAATGGAATAAGGGAGAAATATATAGAGAGGCTTGAAAATTTTGTTTAAAAATATGACTATCGTTGTTGCGCTCGAGCACGTGGTGCTCACGCCTAGGGTTTTAAGAGAAAAACTCCTAGGCACTCAAGCAAGAAGAACACGAGCTTCGAGCAGGAGGCTACTAGTTTTTGCACTTGAGTGCACGGCAAGCGAGTATTGAGCAGGAGGCTACTAGATTTGGTGCCCGAGCGCATGACGGGCGAACATCAGGCACATGCCCACTAAAAACTGGGCTTGAGTGCATGTCGGACGTGTAGCGGACGGGTGGTATGGTATTGGAAACGGGGCTCGAGTGCATTGTAGGCGTGCAGCAGGCACAAGTCATCAGGAATGGACAGCCACATAAATAAGTTGATGTAATACTTCGACTAATATAACCCAACATCAACAAATGATTAAATATGGTCATGGAATATACTAACATATAAATGACCCTAACAATCTCCCATATTTGGTAATTTCGTGATAAAATCACATAAAGTAAAAAGAAAAATACGAGAGAAGTATAGGTTTAGATACCACTGAGATAGAACCTACATACATAAAAATCTATACCTGGTGAGTACCAAAAATAATACAAAAAAGTACATGACTAAGGACAAGAGAATTTCCATGCCGATACTGTAGCTGTCGTGTTGATACTATAACTGCAATACCTAGGCAACTATGGTTAATACAAACGAATAGAATACAAATAGAGATAACAAAATTAAAACAACCATGCACAGTAGTATATCGTAACACCAATGACATGAAATAATAGAAACAATAGTAGATAACAAATCCAATGAAATCATAGTACACAATCAAAACTCTCCCTGAACAACACAAGTAAAACCCCCCCTAAACTGAATATATCCCAATGCAAAAGTATATCTCCCCCTGACAAAAATATGTCTCCCCCCTTTCGTCATGAAAGGCTAAAGAGGAGGTATCACTCAGACTCAGAGGAATCGCCGGAAGACTGACGAGCATATTGACGCTGTAACAGTATAAGTGCAGCCTCCTAAATAGCAAAATGGGAGTCAAGACGCTCAAAGCCGGTACGGATATACGAACGCAGCTGAGACTGAGAAGCACATATGCACTCCTGAGAGGAATAGAAGCTCTCAAAACGGTCGGCAAGACAGAAAATCTGTCCCATCAGGAATGCAGAGGAAGAGGTGGAGTGCTGGGAAGGTGCGGAAAGTCCATGACTCGAGGGGTCAGGGTAGGATGAGGCGGAGTAAGATGGTTCACTCTCGATCTAAAATGAAGGCACCTTAGGGAGGGGCTCATTGAGAGGTTCACTGGGATCCACAGAGAAGCGGTGAGTGTGTGACTAGCTCTGGGCAAAGTTGGTGGAGATGATAAGGCACGCAAGTTGTAGACGAGGAAGATTGAGAAAAGGGAGACTAAATCCCGCAAGCAGCCATTGAATGAGATAACCATTGAAGAGATTGTCATCCTTTCTGGTATCAAAATGGGTGAGCATGTGAGTAGAGGTGGGATAGCAAATCAATAGGCCACCCACTCAAGAAAGTATAAAGAAAGACGGCTTTGTCAAGGGGGATGGAGGAGAAGTGAGTGATAGAAAAAATATTTGTGAGTATAATCCGACTCATGGCCGGTCGTCAAGGAGAAGCTTAGTTTTAAAAGACCACCAATTCCATTTCATGGGTGAGCCAAGAAGGAATGCAGCAATCTCATTGAGGTGGGGCCCGGAGAGGGAGGTGTAGGGGTAGTTAGGATTTTTCACACAAGGAAGATTAAGAACCCGAGCAATCACATCTGGGGTAATCCAGAGGTGTTGCCCCTGCAAGAAGGTCAAAAATAAAGTGGGAGAAGAATCATGAATATTTGAATAAAATTCCTGAATGATGATCACTAAAGGAGCAACCAAATTTGTAAAGATCGGATCCCAATGGCGGTCGGCAAAGATGGAAGAGATGAAGGGGTCGAGGGAGGAAAGGTTGATTTTTTATTCAAGGCCGAGTTGCCGCTGAGACATGTGGGTTGTGAATAGGGTCTCAGCCTTGGAACTAATGAAACGATTTGGGGCGGAGAGTCCACTTGGCCAATGACGCTTTCCGATTGAATTGTGAGTAAGGGGTTTGCGTGGGTCCGACATCTGAAATGCACACATAATAGGAGATTTCAAGAACAACTAAAATATTAATAGCACAGGAGCCTCCTTGGTTTTTTTGTTGGTGGTTTGTGGTGTGTGTGGGTGTGTGTGTGTGAGGGCGAGAGTGAGGGTAGCAAAATGCCCGAGAGGATGGATGGTGCCTGGTGAGCACAGGGCAGGCGCTCGAGAGGCATGAGTAGCAACGCCAGAGGCTCTAGCGGCGCACCGCCTTGCTCTGCACGTGAGCCTATCATGGTATTCATTATAAGACGGGTCAAATCCATGCCTGGCAACTCCCAACCAACGTGATTTCATCAAAGGATCATAGGACAAGGGAGGCGCCACCGGCCCCTTGATTCACCAGAAAAGGGGGATGGGTCTGGAAATTAAGACCATCCCTCAAGATCCATGTACAAACCGGTGGATCTGGAACCAAAAGGAATGAAATTAGTGAATCTGGCTGAACTGGGAGAAACCCATGGAGAGTTCCAGTAAAAGCTAAGGGAGAGAGGTGGTCCCACCATTAATGGAGGAAGGAGGTGCAGCAAATGAAATACGAAGAGGAAGGAGAAGAATACTTTGAGAGATGCCCACAATGGAAGAGAGGAGAGGCAGATCTAGAGGTTTGTGAGAGAGAGAGGAGGGGAGAGAGTGAAATTCGTGCAAGGAGAGGGAGAGGCTAATGAGGGTTTGTTAGTGGTGCACGCTAGCAGCTGGCTGATAAAGAGGGTAGTCAGTGGCACTAGAGTGTGAGGAAGGTAGGTGCACGCAGTTTGCGCTTGCTTTTTTTAAAAGAAATTGTTCACTGGAGGTGAACAAATACCGATGGCCGTTCTCAAGAATTCAAAGCGCACACTATCTAGGGCATGGGTTCAGTGAGGATATCGACCAATTGATTTTCAGTCGAAATATGTTCAAGGGAGATGACTTGAGTTTCAATGAGCTCATGAATAAAATGATATTGAATGTTAATATATTTAGTTCGGGATTGCTGGGCAGGATTCTTGAAAATATTGACGGTACTAATATTATCACAGTAAATGGTCATAGTATATTGAACAATATCATAATTGAAAAGTATTTATTTCATCCACAGGAATTGTGTGCAGTAGCTTCCCATGGCAATGTATTCGGTTTCCACAGTAGACAATGAGATGAAATTTTGTTTCTTACTCACCCAAGCGACCAGGTTGGAGCCGACATAAAAACATCCACTGAAGGTGCTTTTACGATCATCAACATTGCCAGCCTAATCGGCATTAGAATATCTAGCCAAGGCAAAATTGGAGTCTTTAGAGAAGAAAATTCCTTAATCGGAAATCTCATTGACATATCGAATCATACGCTTAATGGAACTTAAATGGGATTCTTTTGGATCGGAATGAAAGCGGGCACAAATACCAACACTAAATGCAATATCGGGTTTACTTGCGGTTAGGTACAGGAGACTACCGATCGTACTTCTATAGAGAGTTTGATCGACACTCTTTCATACAGGATCATGATCCAGTTTCAATTAAGTGCTCATGGGTGACCAAGTATGTTTAGAGTTATCAAGATTGAAACGTTTTGCAAGATCCTTGGCATACTTGGCTTGAGAGATGAAATTGTCGTGAGAGAGCTGCCGAATTTGCAAGGTAAGTATGTAAGTTATCCAACCATACTCATTTTCAATTCCGAGGCCATGCAGCCAGCAAACGAATGAGCATGGAAGTCAACGGTAACACCAAAGATAATATCATCAATATAAACTTAGACTATGAGTATACATTTTTTGATCATTTTTATAAATAATATTTTATCGACATTGCGCCAAGCAAACCCATGTTCACTAAAGTACGATGTGAGATGCTCATACTAAGCTCTAGGAGCTTACTTAAGGCTGTATAAGGCCTTTTTGAATTTATACACATGGTCTGAGAAAGAGGAATTCACAAATCCCTTTGGTTTCTCAACATAGACTTCTTGAATAATACCATTCAGAAATGCACTTTTAACATCCATTTGATAGAGTTTAAAGCCCATAATACAAGCAATAAGTAACAAGATACAAATAGATTCAAGACGAGTTACAGGAACAAAAGTCTCATCGTAATCGATGCCCTCCACTTGTGTGTATCCTTGAGTTACAATGTTAGCATTATTACGGGTAATATTACCATTTTCGTCGGTATTACTTTTAAGGATCCATTTAGTTCCAATGACATTTGTATGATTGGATTGGGGATTTAAGGACCATACGCTATTCCTAACAAATTGATTTAACTCCTCATACATGGCATTTGTCCAGCATTCATCAATCGAGCCTCTTCAATCTTTTTCGGTTCTAAATGAGATACATAATAGGTATAAGCAATCAAGTTTAGAATTCGATATTGCAATCTCATACCCTCTTCAGATCACCAAGGATGAAATCTTTTAGATGATTTAGTTTGACTCTGGCTGAAGGTTTCTTACTAGGAATGACAACTTAGGTGTCGTTTGGAATATCAGTGGAGGCCGAATCACGTGGAGGCTCAGATTGATCATCTTCTTGATTAAGGCAATTGCTAGCGTCAGGAAGCTTGTTAGGAATATCATTGACAATGATGTTGATGGACTCCATAACCATTTGTGTATGAAAATTATATACTTGATAGGCTCTACTATTAAGGTAGTATCGTAAGAATGTTTCTTCATCGCTTTTGGAATCAAACTTACCTAGATTTTCCATATCACATAGAATGAAGCATTTGCATAAAAAAATGTGAAATTTTTCAAATTTGATTTCTTCCCTTTCCAGAGTTCGTAGGGTATTTTATCTATTTTGGGTCTTAGGTATATTTGGTTGATTATGTGGCAGGCCGTGGTTACGGCTTCCCCCCAAAAGTGCATAGCAATATTTTTACTTTTAATCATGGTTTTAGTGATTTCTTGAATGACTCGATTTTTACATTCTACAATCCCATTTTGTTGCAGTGTGATAGGAACAGAGAACTCATGTTAAATTTCTTCCTCACTACAAAAATTGTCAAAGTTAGAATTTTCCAATTCCTTTCCATGATCACTTCGTATTCTCACAATAGAAGATCCTTGTTCATTTTTTAAGTTTTTGCATAGAATCTTCACATGATCAAAGATGTCAGATTTTTTACAAACGAGGTCGATCTAAGAGTATCTAGAAAAATCATCTACGACCACACGGATATACTTTTTATGCCCTAGGCTCTCTGTTCTAGAAGGTCACATAAAATCCATATGGATTAACTTAAGGAGACATGAGGTCAAAATATCACCAACTGAGGGATGATTGGTCCTAGTTTGTTTATCGAGTTAACAAGGACCGCACACATGGCATTTGACATTAGATAATTTAGGAAGGCCCTCAACACAGTTTTTCTTTATTTATAAAGTTTAAATGATCAAGACGTTGATGCCACAATTCTATAGAGTTGGTTTTAGCGGGGTGGCATCCTAAGACAGGATCCGGCTCTATCCCATAGAGATTATTAGGAGTTATCCTACATTTCAGCACGATAGAGCCCTTTGTATCATAAATACAGTATTTTTTTGAAAGAATCTTCAAATTTTTCATAACATAGTTGGCTAATACTCAAGAGGTTCGATTTAAGTCTGGATACATATAGGACATCACAAGGTTTCGAGAGCCCAAAAATACTAATCAACCCTTTTGCAATGATTGGAGCGTTCACTTCATCACCAAATACAATCGTCCCATTAGGATGGTCAATTAGAGAGGAAAACATGACTTTATTCCCGCATATGTGCCTGGAGCATCTACTGTCTAGATACCATAGTGAATAATTTTGAGCTTTCAGGGTAATATGTGTAACTTTACAATGAAAAATTTTGGAGACTTATTTTGATTAGTCTTCTTTATCCATATTTTTCTTCTCTAATTTATCTTTCGATCTAATCTTTTTACTTGGTCATTTAACTGTTAAATGTGGTTAGAGCCAATTTGTCCATTGTCTTTGATTATACAGTAGATTTTTGGTGTGACAATGAAAAAAATGTGCCCAATTTGTCCACACACATAGCAATTGGGCACAAACTTAGGGATAGTGTTGGGTTTTCTAGATTTTTTTCGTAAATAAGTATTAGACCCAAATATTTGTAAGGGTCTTGCGAGTTTATTCACAATCGTCTTATTCTTTGGTTTGTGCATTTGATTCTCAACACTTTTAGGCATTGTTTTAGAATTTTTTGGAGTACCCATATTTTTGTGGAAAGGTATTGCAGTCGAAACAAAGATAGGTTTAGAATGTTCACCAAGTTTAGAGGCATTCATGATATATCCCAAACACTTTTTGTTTCCTGTAAGTTTTCCCAATCCCAACATGTGATCTAACTTTTGAGTTTTGCTTGAAAATTTTTTAATATTATTTTTAGCATTTTTAAACTCTAATTCTAATGATTTTATTTTAGTACATAAGGACCCATTCATCATTTCCAGTTTGTGATGTTCAATAGTGAACCATTCCAGTTTTATTGTGAATTCTATCTTATCCTTTTCAACCTCAATTAATTTTTCATTTAGGAATTTATTTTTTTTACTTTTAGGCATTTCCGAAATAATTTGTTATAAGCTTCATGGAGGCCATCAAATTCATTATTTGATTCCTCATGGGAAGAATCCGATTGTTCTAATTTTGCCCTAGTAGCTTCATCACTATTAATAATGGAAGTCTTGAAGGCCATGTAATTTACTTCTTCGTCCTTAGAAGGTTTTTAAAATTTTTTAGCTTCTTCATCATCTGAGAGAGATACATTTAAGGTTTTTTTCTTTTTGACGTTTAAAATTGGGACATTCGGTCTAGATATGACCGAATTTATGGCATTCGTGGCATTGGATTCATTGAGATTTTTTTATTTTTTGTGTCTTTGTTCCCCTTTTTGTCTTTGTTCCCCTTTTTCGTGGCATTTGTTCCTCATCGCTGCATGACTCTTTATCATAGTTACGATCTCTTTCTTTCTTCGCAGTTTTTAAGACAATGGAATTGTTTAGTTTGGATTGAGAGAGTGTGTGCTCATATGTTCGTAGGGGGCAAACAAATTCTTCTATTTTTAGTTTGTCAAGGTCTTTGTTTTCCTTGATAGCAGTAAATTTTGGTTTAAATCGTTCAGATAAAGATCGCAAGACTTTTCAGATAATTCAGTTCTTAGAAATCGGTTATCCAAAATTGAATGTAGAATTAATAATGTCATTCAATTTTGTATAGAATTTATCAAATATCTCGTCATCTTTCATCCGAAGTTTTTCAAACTTAGTTGTGAGCATTTCTAATTTAAAGTTTTTAACAAATTTAGTTTCTTCGTGGGTAATCTCAAGGATGTCTCAAACCTCTTTTGATATCTTACATATATAAATGCGCTTAAATTCTTTGTGGGATACGGTCATAAAGATAGCATGTAACCCCTTACTATTCCAATAATATGTATCAAGTTCTTCTTTAGAACACAAAGATAAAACTTTTGGTTCGTCACCCATGGTGCTTCTTGGTGTAGTCCACCCACTTTAGGTACTAGCCCAGACATGCACATCCATTGATTTAAGAGATGCTCTCACACATACTTTTCAATACGCGTAATTACTCCCATCAAAATAGAGAGAAACAGACAGCAATTGACTGATATGCATCTAGATCAGGTTCACGGATTAGGGTGAGTCTCTGATACCAAATAAAAGGAACTATTCGTCCCAAATCACATAAAAATTTTAACCACTTGATAGATTAGCAGAAGCAATATAAAAATAAATATTCAATATACGTAAAGAATATTTAATTCTAGATGATATAAATGATAATGAACATAAAGAGTATAGTAATAATCAAAAATAAAAAGATATAATTTTTGGTGATGATGGAAAACCTTGATAACCATGGCTATAGAGTAAAACCATCCGAATTTCAACGGTCAGAAAAGATGTGCACTACGAAAATTAACTTACAGATCGGGTGGTACCAACATGCTAATCTAACTAACTCATTCCCGCATTATGATCTCTACCAAGGAATTCCTTGGATTTGCCCACAATAACAAAACCGGACGCCTTTCAGTCTTCACGTCAATCTTCCTTCATGAACCGTTTAAAGTACCAAACACTACCAGAACCCATTTTTCACACTATCAATGTCACCAACGAAGGTAAATGGGTAGGATGTGACATAATGGTAAGGTAAGAGTCGTGAGAAAACCCTTGACACAAGAGCACATGAATGTAGCTTAGGTTTTCTCAAATGAAGCAAGGTTAAAGTATGAAAATTTTGCCTGCTCTCAAAATGGGCATTCCCAAATGCATAAGCAAGAGTTAGGGCAAATGGAATAAGGGATAAATACATAGAGAGGCTTGAAAAACTCGTTTAAAAATATGACCATTATAGTTTCAAGAGAAAAACTCTTAGGCACTCGAGCGAGAAGAAGGTGAGCTTCGAGTGGGAGGCTACTAGTTTTGGCACTCGAGTACATGACGAGTGAGTATCAAGCAGGAGGCTACTAGATTTGGCGCTCGAGTGCATGGCGTGCAAACATCGGGTGCATGCCCATTGGAAACTGGGCTCGAGTGCATGTTGGGCGTGTAGCGAGCGGTATGGTACTGGAAGTGGGGCTCAAGCACATAGTGGGTATGCAGCAGGTGTTGTTCTTCGGGAACGGATAGCCATGGAAATAAGTTGATGCAACACTTCAACTAAAATAACCCAATATCGACAAATAATCAAATATGGTTACGGAATATGCCAACACATAAATCACCCAAACAAATGTCAAGGGTGTTAAGAAGGGTATGACTGTTCAAAATCCTATGACTTTCATCCCTACAGTTTTGACAAATTTGGCTCAACTATATCATCTCTTATTGTAATTGATTTGGAGGCAATTGCCAATCAGATTTTATATTGTACTTTCAATATACTATGCTTTTTCAATATACGTTCTTCTCCTTGTTTATCAACTCCATCTATTTCAATCATATGACATCTAACATATTGTTAATGTCTTATTATATATTTTCAACTAACACCCATTTTATCTATATTACTGAAAATTCTCATATGTCTATAAATTATATTGGTCATGTATATACATGTGATATTTATATTCTACATATTTATCATATTTTGAACTTATCTTTCAATCTTATGTCTGTTGGTTAATTTATTAAATGTAACTTTTGTTTAACATTTTCTCATAAGGTTTCTAATATGTAGGATCAAAGGACATGCCAATTCGTTGGGACTAGATATAAAATTGGACTCCTTTTTTAACTTATATTTCTACATCTTCCACATTTAAGTTCCACTCACCTACTTGCTACTACTGTTTCCTCTAATTTCAAGTACAACTGACTTGATTATTTCTCTTTACCCCATATTCAGACTTTAGTCTCTAATGGTTATTTAGGCTAAGTTTTTTTGTTAGGTTCTAAACCCTTTGTTTTAACGATGAGGAGATGAATCAAAATACACAACAAATTAACAATAATCACAAATAATGAGATATACAAAATTTTACATAAAAAATTTCCTATTTAAATGAGAAAAAAATCATAAGACTATGAATCCAAAAAAATCTATTAAGCGATGAGTTTTGATTATAAAAACTTTCAATAAAAATATATAGGCACTACACTTTATAGTAAATGAGTCTGAATAATAAAGAGTATTAGACAAAAGATAAGAAATATAACCAATAAAATATCCTTTACAACTATGAGAATAACGTATTTAAGGTCAGCGGAAAATGAAACATGATTTAAATCTCAAACAGATGAATAAATATTCATTTTCTCATTTTTCTCATTTTTTTTCTTTTCCATACTGTGTTGGTGCTTAAACAACTCATAACTACAAAGAATTAACCATAAATTCATGTCCAGATGATTTAATATTAGGAACGACGCACGAATGCTAGTTGGGCACATATTAGGCGCAAACACACATGTACATAGTACACGAACACCCCTTGAGGACATATCAGGCACTGAACAATCTGGATAAAGTGTACTCCTGCATTCCTCAGGTGCTCCTCATGCATCTCCAATCTGAATAATCTGTGCATATGCATCTCTCAAACACCCTTTAGGCACCTCTAGTCTAGACAATATGTGTGACGTTCCGTATTTTCAACTAAAAATTCGACAAAGTTTTAACTGTAATACAGACGTCGACTAAATAGAAAACCTGTAAATATTCTGTACAATAACTACAAACCACAAAAACATCCCAACAAGAGACCCAAAAGAAACCACCAAATCTACTACAACACATCTATCAACACACACAGGATCCAAACACAACAAAATTTTACGTGACACCAATATCGTAAATCTGGTACAACATTGGCTCAGAATAGATACCACTAGGTATCCAAAACTAACTATGAGTACCTACAGAAGTAAAATACATTCATCAATACAGCAGAAACTATACTATAGCCATTTCCTTATCATCAACATCATCATAAGCAAACATCTGCGAGCAAAATTCATCAGAAATACAAAATATTCTGACTTAAATCCCAATGCTGCATAACTAAGTCAATAAGGTCAACTTCATCACCTTTGAGTCTAACCGACTCAAATCTTCTACTCTGCCTCAACGGGTGTAGCTCACGTTCATCTGAAAGGAGGAAAATAGTAAGGGTGTGCTAAAAGCTCAGTAATGCACATAAAAACATTGAGGAACGTGTAGATTTATATTCAAACGTAACGATATATTGAAAGACATGTATAATTTCATGTTCAAGACATAATAATACATAGACGATGGATAGTGATGCATATGAGACTAAAATTCATAATTTTAAAGAGAATGCTTTTATGATTCGTTTCATATTTCTTAGGTTCGTTTTCTTGCCATTTTCTTAATTATCAATTCATTACCGAAACTTATTTCATTGAGGGATTAGAGCCAATAGACCTTATTGACTAAAAGGAGTGGTCGATCATTGCTCGGATTGTGTGTACCTACACAATTAAAAGTCTGTCTCCCCCTGCTCTCGACTCAGTGGAGAGCCGTCTACATATCAACCCTATAAATGGGGCCATAATCTATTGCTGCAAACGGCATCCAGACAGACAACGATCTTCCACTATAATATACTAAAACATGCCAAAGAATATCACCCGCAAAACGCGGCTAGAATACACGGTCAAAGTAATCCTTGAGCTTTCACCGTATATTATGGCATGTCAAAGTTTATTATTCCTAATCCTTAGTCCAAGTTTCTTATTTCTTTAGGGAGTTCTACTCTTTAGTATATAATTTTTTCGTTCACACTCTGTTGGATAACGTTTTGTATTCGTATTTATATTTGTAATTCCTTTGTTTCCGCTTTACTGGAGAACGTTCATAATTTCATCAATTTTTTGTTTTGAAAAACAGTTCATAGGTCCTTCACTTCATTATAGAATTTCCTTCTTCACTAAATTTTCTTTCCATAAGTATATTTTGATATAGATTTTCGTATTTCTTCGTGAGCTTAAATCCTCACATGTTATTGATTCCATACATAATTTCATTTGTAGCTTAAAGGATTTATGATTCCCTTTTACATTAAGCCAGGAGAATCTTAAGCGTTCGATTAATAATTCTTGACAAATGGTTCATCACACGATTTTTGAAACATTTTAGATTAATATATTCGTGATACACGCATAAATTATCATGAGATTTGGAACATATAGAAAATTCTTACCATGATGAGCCAAACATGCCTTTAAAGCTTTCGGATGACAAATTCCTTCATAATTGCATCATCATAATTTTTAGAGCATATACAAGATGGTACAGTTAGCATACGTACGGTTAAATATCATCGCTTATGTCCGACTATATTTCTGGGATACGTAAAAATTATTATATATAATTTCTTTGGCATAAATACCAAACATACAGGGTGCCCGCGTCTATAAAACAAAAGTTATGAATTTTTAAAACCAAATCATATATAAATTATGATCAATTGGGGTAAAATCCGAAGGGCGTGGGTTTGGATTCCGATGAGCATGAAACCATATAAAATCACCAATTCGCACACCTAATTAATAAATTCACATATTCAACATGCGTGTGACCATTTTCTAAAGTTAAATTATGCATAAATTCCAATTTAATCAATAGACTCCTCCGGGGCGTGGGTTTAGGATTTTGTGTCCGAAAACGGGTCAAAACTACTAAATCGGGCACAAAATTTGCATATTTGCATGCTCAAGATATGGGTAATAATTACCTAAGGCCAATTCATGCATAATTTTAAAATTTAAAGGTGAATTCGGTCCGAACACGAGTGAGGGTTACTGGGTGCGAAAATCCATATAAATCTCACAAATCGGATACGAAATTAAAATATTTTCATACTAGGGTCATGGGTAATAATACTCTAGAACAAATTTTAGCAAAAATCCCAATAATCGGTGGCCGAAACCACCCGGGCGTGGGTGAATAGTACCAGCCCGGAATGGACGTGCATAAAAACAAAAAAGGAGAGCATTGGTGCACTTGCCTCAACCCGAGCTACAACTTCTCCAACTAGCTCAAAGCCAAAATCGAACCCAAAAGCCTTCATTTGCCCCTCTTCTACTTCATGTGGACTCTCCCTATGTAGCTCCCTCTCTCCGTTTGTGCCGCCGCCTTTGCTTGAC
>JAODPA010066738.1:0-10820 GCA_025585075.1 Nepenthes mirabilis
CATTAATCTTACTTTTAGAGGGTTAGAATCCCTCTATTCTTTGGGACACTGATTGCCACTGACATGATAAGAACACTTAACAAGAATAATTAAATTCTCCTCATTATAAATATTCGACGACAATACTATTTTTGTCATTGGGAATTGTTGTTTTTTCTGTCTTAATGCCTTATTTGACTTTAAAAAATTGTCTAAAAAGTTTTTTACTAATAATTTTGAAAAATCCTTTATGAAATACTGGTAATTATTAACAACCAAACTTTTTTTCAATTGTTACTGAATATTACTACTATTGGCGACCAAAATTTGAATAATAATCATTGAGACATTGTTGTTGTATGCACAATAATGTCATTATAATTTTTCTTCCATTGTATTTCTTTTACGAATTAAAATATCAGGTAATAAGTAAAATATCACACTATATATATAGGTATAAAGAAAAAAGGTGGCCAATCAGTCAGCCAAAGAGCGTGAAGTAAAGTAATGGATGATAAGAAGAGAGATAAGAAAAAAATAATAACACATAATTTTACGTATAAAACTCTCTAAGGAATAAGAGAAAAAAATTACATGACACTTAATCCGCAAAATTTCACTATAAAAAATGATTACAAAAATCATTTGAAGAATAAAGAGTAAGAGTAAATTTCACTCCTTACTTCTCTATATTTCTTCACTCACATTCATCTCTCAAGCTCTTGCACATTCTCAAAAACTTGCACCACTTATTTCAGACACACGTATACATATATATACAAACTGGCTAGCCACCTACACAATTGGTTACAATCATTATATTAGGCAGGTTGCATGCTCGAGAAGACCTGCAACTGAATCTGCAAGACACCATTGCATGCTCGCAAAAAAACCTTCCATCTTTCCTAAGATGTCGCTTTTCTTCCCTTTTGCGATTGACACAGTCAGTTACCAACTCTGACAGATCAACTACCTGCTTTTGTAAAAGTTAACTTTTCAGACATCACGTCCTCCTTTCTCACCCGGTCAACATCCTGTTGACCGGATTCTTCTCTCAACCGGTCAACAGGATGTTGACCAAATTCTACTCTTAACCGGTTACCCTTCTATTGATTGGCCTCTTGCTTGCTCGACCGGTTAATTTTCATTCCTGCATTTTCTACTTCGATATTTTTACTCCGGTATTTTTTCACATTGGAGTGATCCCAACAAATTTTTTTCTCACGGCTGTGTGGGAACCAGATTAGTCAGATCAGCTATTTCACAGCAAGCTTTAAGTTTTTCTTTTGACAGTACTTTGGTAATCATATCTGACCCATTTTCTTTTGTTCAGACTTTTTCAAGTGACAACAATCTGGTGTCAGTAACATCTCTCACCAAATAGTATTGAATATCAATATGTTTCGATCTCGAGTGGAATAATGAGTTCTTACAGAGATGTATGACACTCCGACTATCTCAAAGTATCACATACTTCTCATGTCTAAAGTCTAGTTCTTGGATGAATTTCTTCATCCACAAAACCTCCTTACTAACCTCTATTACTGCTATAAACTCGGTCTCATGGTCGAAAAGTAATGCGCTTCTGCAATTTTGATTGCTAGGAGACAGCACCTCCTGCAAACTGGACTAAATATCCCGAAGTGGACTTTTAGAAGTCAACGTCCTCGGCCATATCAGTATCAGCATAACCAATCAACTGAAGCCGCTTACTTCCAAAACACAGACACATATTAGAAGTCCCCTAGAGATATCTCATAATCCACTTTACATCAGACCAATACTCCTCGGGATTTGAGAGAAACTTGCTAACAGTGTCGACCGTGTGTGTAATATTTGGCCTCGTCATACTATAGCATACATCAAACTCTCTACTGTTGAATATTAGGGCACACTTCTTATGGTAGCCTTCTCAAGATCCGAGGTCGAACACTACCAACTGCTCAGCCTCAGGTGGTTGGCCAGTAGGGTGCTCACTAATTTGGACTTTTTCATCTTAAATCGTTGAAATATTTTCTCAACATAACTTTATTGGGACAACCAGAGTTTTTTGTTCTTGTGGTAGTAACATATTCTGATATATAAAATCTATTTCACCAGCCCCAAGTCCTTCATAGCAAACGATTGCCCAAGCTGCTTCTTCAACTCCTTGATCCAACCGTCGTTTCGTCTAATGATCAACATATTGTCTACATAAAGTAAGAGGACAACGAAGTCGTCTTCTGAAAATCTTTGAACAAAGACACAATGGTCTGAAGTAATCTTTCGGTAACCTTATTCTACCATAACAGACTCAAACTTTTTATATCATTATCTCGATTCTTGCTTTAGCTCATACAGACTTTTCTTAAAACGACACACCAGGTATTCCTTTCCCTTAAGCCGGAATCCATCCAATTGTTCCATGTAAATCTCTTCCTTGAGATCACCATGTAAAAAAGCCATCTATACATCAACTATTCCACCTCTAAGTCCAAGACAGCTGTCAATCTGAGTAACACCTTTATCGATGATATTTTTACAACCGGGGTAAATATTTTATCAAAATCAACGCCTTTCCACTGGTTAAATCTTTTTACTACTAGCCGCGCTTTGTACTTCGATTGTGACGTACTCTTATCTGTCTTCAAACGGAAGACCCATTTGTTCTTCAGGGTTTGTTTCCCCTTTGGTAATTTAGCCAAATCAAATGTATGGTTCTCATACAACGAACCGATCTCTTCCTGCATGACTTCCATCCATTCTGCCTTGTGCTCATCCTTCAATGCCTCTGCAAAATTTTCAGGCTTTCCTCCATCAATGAGTAGGACGTACTTATTGGACGACAGATGAACGGATGGTCATCTATCCCTTGCAAAATGTTGAACAGTAACCTCCTCATCCGATTGAGGAGTGACGTCATTCACGTCTTCATCAGGCGTTATAGCTTCTGCACCATTCACCTCGGTCATATCTGGACCCTCTTTGTGAAAAAGTGTTGATCAGACAATATCAGTAATTATCTTCTCAGTCCGACCGGTGTCAGATATTGTCTTCTTCTCTTTACCAATACTCTCAACGGCGTCCTCTTTAATAAAAATCACATCCCTTAACCGGACAAATTTCTTCTCTACTGGGTCATAAAGTCTAAATTTTAGTTCATCTTCTTCATAACCTAGAAAGACACATTGTATCGTCTTTGACTCTAACCTGGTTCTCTCATCTTTCAGGATGTGAATAAAAATCTTACTCCCAAACACCCGAAAATGGTCATAGGATGGGTCATTTCTAGGCCACATCTTCTCCATTACTTCTCCATTTAATGCCCTACTCGGGGACCTATTGATGACATAGGCTACCATCTTTAAAGTTTCTATCCAAAAAGATCTAGAGAGCTTTACTTCTGAGAGCAGGCACCTGACTCTTTTCAATAACGTACGGTTCATCCTTTCTGTCACTTAATTCAATTGTGGCATTTTTGGTGGCACTGATGCCGAATACCATATTTTCTATAATAGGTATCAAATGCTCTAATATACTCGCCGTCATTGTCACTTTGAACACACTTCAACTTCCTTCTTGTCTGTCGTTCAACCAGAGTGTGATAATACTCAAATGTTTTGAGGACTTGATCCTTGGTCTTAAGTGGGTAACTCCATAATTTTTTAGAGCAATCATCGATGAATGACAAAATATACTGAACCCCTTCGAATGATTTCTCCGTAAATGGCCCACATACGTTATTGTGAACCAAGTCAAGTAGTTCAGTATTCTTAGAGGATAAGTCTTTAAAGAAAGAGACTTGTCTCTACTTTCCCACCATACAATGATAACAGGTTTTCAATCCGTCTTCTTTCATGCTTGGAATAAGACCCTTATTGGCCAAATGACACAATCCTTTTTCACTTATGTGGCCCAACCGACGGTGCCATAGATCCGAGGATTTCTCACTGCTTGTAGCATTCACCTCTCCGACCATGGGAGACGCTTTTATCACATACAGGCTAGAGACTTTCTTTCCTCAGGTCATGACTAGAGACCCTCTAGTCAATATACATACTCCTTCACAGAAGGCATTACAATACTCTTCATCATCTAGTTGGCTGGCTGAAATTATATTTAGTCGAATATTAGGGATATGTCAAACGTCTTTCAGCAACATCCTCGTCCCATTGTTGATGACAAACAATACATCACCTCTGCCAACAACTTGGGACGTTCTTTTATTTTTTATCTTTATTACTCTAAAATTTTTCGGAGTGTAAGATGTGAATAGTCCCCTTCTAGATGTGGCGTGGAGTGAAGCACCTGTATCCACTACCCAGTTAGACTCGTAATTAGTCAAACTTCCCACATCATCCATTTCACAAGTCAATAGGAGTTGCCTCCAATGATGACTAAGACCGAGGCTTTTTCCTCGTCCCGTCCCTTCTCAACTTTATTCTCTTTACCATCTCCTTTATTATCATACTTCTATTTATAACAATATTTCTTAATGTACTCTTTCTTACCACAATAATGGCATTCGAAGCTTTGAAATCTCGACCGGGACTTGCTGCGGCCATTTTCTCCAGACTTTGGGTTGCGACTTTTGTTCCTTCCCCATGACTCAGTCACAAATACCTCAGAATGTATTGAGGTGGAGGTTCCTTATAACCACCTTAACTCGTTCATGAGTAAGGAAGCGATGACCTCATCCAACCCGAGCGTGTCCTTCCCAAGCAATAGTGTTGTAACGATATAGTCGTACAAGGCCGACGAAGAAGCCAGCAATACCATGATGACTGCTTCAATTGTTAGGGTGCCAATAGAAAGTAGAGAAGCATGGAATGCGACGGCTTGACTTGCTCATAAACAAACAAATAATTCAAATTAAAAGTGAATGACATTAGAAAATACGTTACATGTTGGTAGTAGCGTTGCTTTATTGAAAGAAATGCTTTTATTGAAACTAAATATTTATGAGATATTTTTAAATTATTTTCACAATAATTTTAATAAAATGCGCTTGCAACCTTATAGGCTTAGGTATCAAAAATATGCCCAAAAAAAATAAAGAAAAAGGAGTCAAGACGAGCTCTCTAATAGGATTTTAATATGCTCATGCATGCATCGGTATCGGTTAGGCATCGGATTAGCCTAATATGGTATGCTTAGAATTTTAGAAAATCATTTTCAGCCCACTTGACCACATCAATGATTGCTAGGTTTACACTAATGCAATGACAAGATTATTATTATGAACATTTTAAGAACCGGGAAGGTCCATTGGTTTTGACTTGTATTTAGATAAAGATTTAATCGAATCACTTTTAACCCGCTTTAGAACAAGATCCGAATCAAGAAATCATTATCATACATACAACGATTGAAATCAAGGGATAAGTGAGGCCCAAAAAACTTTTTCTAATAAATTTATTTCAACGTTTAAATTAGTAAAATAACAAATATATTAAAAAGCCTAGAAGCAAGATAATAAAGGTGTTACCGAAATATTCGTTTTTAGAGTGGAGTGGGAGGAAGTAGAGCCACAGGATGGATTGAAGGTACCTCACTGAGAGGATTGAATGGGACTAACAAGTTGGAAGTTGGCCCTACGTGTGGCCAAAAGATGACTGTGTAAACTCAAACGAGTCCGTAGTCTAAGCTCATGTGATTTGACATAAATGGTCAAACTGAACTTTTCTCAACAAGGGACAGCAGCGTTTCTGTCAAGTAAGCTCAGTGGCCTAAGTCACAAGAATCAATATCAATGGACGATTGCTAATTGAAGAAGAAAGAAATGGCAATTGAAAAGGGAAAAACAATTGGTTGTAAGACTAATGCAAGCAGTAAATATGGAGTGTCAAAATCACATGTAGCTATCCAATCTTCAGCTGTCCATCTTATTGTAGATTATACAGCACTTATTTTAACTATGTGATATAATACTGCAGTAGAAAAGCTGGTTAATTACATAAACAAGATGCATACGTATAGCTCATAATGTTTTAAGTCGTCCACAATCAAACACAGCCCTCTTCATGATCATGGCAACTATGAATGGTCCCAAAACTTTATCCCTCAAGAATGCGATCAACTTATTGTTGCTCTGCTGCATTGCACCCACCAAATAAGCCGTGGTAACTAGATCGAATCCCCTCCATCTCCTTTCTTTACTGTAGTTGTTCAAACTGATTTTGATCTTCTCATATTCTTCCTCTTTTGAAATTCTCTCTTCTGGTGTGCCCTTTCTGAAAGCTTCGGCAAGACATCTGGCAAGAACAACCCCATCCTCCAGAGCTGCACATGCTCCTTGGCCAAGGTCAGGTGTCATGGGGTGAAATGCGTCGCCAGCTACGCAGACATTATCCTTGTTTATGTCACCCCAGAGCATCTCCCATGGAGATCTGTATAATAATGAGCAATATATTACTTCATCCAACTTAGTTGTTTCTATGACGTTCCTTGCTTTATCAGGTACTTTTCCGAGGTTATTCAGTACAAATTGCTTCATCTTTAGTGGATTCACTTCTAATTCAGGATCTGTATCAACAAAGAGCAAAGACGGCAATATTATGAACAAATGCAATCACACAATCTAATATTGGGATTGAGCTTGGAATTTGATGTTGAAATTTGGAATTAAAATTTGAGTCAAGTGCTCCAATTTCGACAAACAACACTAAGACGTATTGAATAAAAATATGTCCAAATTTATCATGAAATAAATTTTTTATGATTTTTCTTTGTTTCTAACTTTTAGGAACACCTCTTAATTCTAAGCACTTATTTCTATATACACATTACTGTATTAGTGAGCAACACTTTCTTCTTTTCTACATCACTAAGAAGTGCATTTTCAGGTATAAAATTATTTATGTTGTGTTTAAAACTAGACTTTGAGAACTTTTCGATAGATCATGAATCATAATCTGAAATTTAAAGATAAGACTAATTTAAAGTGTACGTTTGCACCATTTTCACTGCCTAATCCATTTTCTATTCAGCTGAGACTAATTCATGTTTGCTAAACAATTCTACAATATGAAAAAATTTGCCGCAAAATTAGACTTCATTTATTTTTTAAAAAAAAATTGCAAGGGGATCCTTGAGATTGAGTAGAATGCTGACTCGAGAATTGAAGAAGTCTTATGACAAACTACTTCAATGCTACAGGGTAAAGGTATAACTCCTCCCCCGCCTCCTACCCTCGACCCACCATTGAACACTAGAGCATAGTTTCAAACCCAAAATTAACATGTCAAGATGTTCAGTTTGGATGAAGAAACGCGCATATACCTTGGGAGAGGGCAGAAAAAGAGACAAACCAATAGATATTCTCTTGGTACCTACTCTCTCCACCTCGGTTTCTCCTTCTCATTCCCCTGATTTTCCTTCTATTTTTTCCCCTTCCCTGATTTCTCTTTCTGTTTCCTTATTCTTCTCCTTCCCTATATCATCTGGTTTATGAAGTTTTTGGCTTGTTGATTTCAGTGACAAACTCTATTGCGATAGAAGTTATACATGAAGTTTGCAATAAAACAAAAAAGTGGAACTACATGAAGTCTTCATAATTTTGGCACACTGGTTTTTTGTGACCAGCTTTCCTGTAATTAATCTAGTACCGATCGTGTTGTGATTTGTTACCATGTTTTAAAGCAAATTTATTTCTTTTAATGCAAGTAGTAAATGCGAAGTATCAAAATCACATTTAGCTATCCAATCTTCACCTGTCCATCTTATTGAAGATTATACATTACTTATTTTAACTATGTGGTATAATACTGCAGCAGAAAAGCTGGTTAATTACAAAAACAAGATGCATACATATAGCTCATAATGTTTTAAGTCGTCCACAATCAAACACAGCCCTCTTCATGATCATGGCAACTATGAATGGTCCCAAAACTTTATCCCTCAAGAACGCAATCACCTTATTGTTGCTCTGCTGCATCGCACCCACCAAATAAGCCGTGGTAACTAGATCGAATCCCCTCCATCTCCTCTCTTTACTGTACTTGTTCAAACTGATTTTGATCTTCTCATATTCTTCCTCTTTTGAAATTCTCTCTCCCGGTTTACCCTTCTTGAAAGCTTCGGCAAGACATCTAGCAAGAACAACCCCGTCCTCCAGAGCTGCGCAAGCTCCTTGGCCAAGGTCGGGTGTCATGGGGTGAAATGCGTCGCCAGCTACGCAAACATTATCTTTGTTTATGTTACCCCAGAGCATCTCCCATGGAGATCGGTATAATAATGAGCAATATATTACTTCATCCAACTTGGTTGTTTCTATGACATTCCTTGCTTTATCGGACACTTTTCCGAGGTTACTTAGTACGAATTGCTTCATCTTCAATGGGTTTACTTCTAATTCAGGATCTGTATTAGCAAAAAACAAAGACATCAATATTAGGAACAAATGCAATCACTCAATCTAATATCGGGATTGAGCTAGGAATTTGATGTTGAAATTTGAAATTAAGATTTGAGTCGGGTGCCCCAATTTCAATAAACAACACTAAGACGTATTGAATGAAAATATGTCCAAATTTATCATGAAATAAATTTTTTATGATTTTTCTTTATTTCTAACTTTTATGAACACCTCTTAATTATAAGCACTTATTTCTATATACACATTGCTGTATTAGTGAGCAACACTTTCTTCTTTATTACATCACTAAGAAGTGCATTTTCAGGTATAAAATTATTTATGTTGTGTTTAAAACTAAACTTTGAAAACTTTTCGACGGATCATGAATCATAATTTGAAATTTAAAGTTAAGACTAATTTAAGGTGTATGTTTGCGCCATTTTCACTACCTAATCCATTCTCTGTTCAGTTAAGACTAATTCATGTTTGGTAAATAATTCTACAACATGAAAAAATTTGCCACAAAATTAAACTTTCATTTATTAAAAAAAAAAATTGTAAGGGAATTCTTGAGATCCCGTAGAATGCAGACTCAAGAATTAAAGAAGTCTACTTCAATGCTACAAGGTAAAGGTATAATTCCTCCCCTGCCTCCTACCCTTGACCCACACATTGAACACTAGAGCATAGTTTCGAACCCAAAATTAACATGTCAAGATGTTCAGTTTGGATGAAGAAACGTGCATATACCTTGGGAGAGGGCGGAAAAAGAGACAAACCAATAGATACTGCTATCATCGCAAGGAATGATACCATATCTGATGCCTTCACCAATGAACTGCAGAAGCTGGGGCTCAAATCCATGGCATTCCTTGAAAACGTTGAAGCCCCGAATGATGGATCTTCCAGAAAATGATGGTTTCTGCAATCCCAACCATTTTGCCACCGCTGAGTTCACTCCATCGCACCCAATCAAGACCTTTATACAATAACAGTATGGCAAGATTTCAAAATCACTACATAATTCCACATAACATGGAGTAAATGAGTTTGGGAGGTCTGGGTATTGGTCAAAAACCATAATACCTTGGCTTTAAGCATAGAACCATCAGCAAGATGCACCAACTTTAAGCCGCCCGAATCTTCAACGGAAACCATTTTCGAGGAAAACCTTATGGTGCCACTCGGTAATTCCTTTGCCATTGTTTCTAATAAGATCTTCCTTCTTATACATCGAACTTCATGTTTCATGCTGCATTATTAAATGCTAACTTTCAGTACATAATTGGAGATTTTTGCCGGAATAACCAAGAATTTCACATAGAACACCCAACAAGAGGGGCTGGAACCAAATTTTGAAGAAGGGGTCAAATTGTAAAAAACAAAGCCTTGGGGTTACCTGCTTTCTGATCTTGAGGTCTTTTCATCTATAAATAACATACAGCGTTTGCTTTGAGTAGTTGATTGTGACTGGATTAGATTGATATTTCTATGATGGTAAATATGTATAATTTATAATAGGTGATCTTACACATTGGTGAATATAGTGTCCCCTGAATCAGATTAAAATTTTCCTTAACATACTACAATATTGAAAATGTTTATTTGAGAGTGAGTTTTGGCAAAATGGTAATAACGATCCATTGTGACCTGAAGTTCAAACAAAGGAAATAAACTTTCTGCAATGAATGAGTAAGATTGTGTATATTTGGCCATCCTCATTCCGTAAAATATGGGAGCATTACGAACTAGGGTGCCCTATCTATGATATTTGCTTCTAATTCCTTCTCTATAAACTCAAAATTTTGAAGAAAAAGGTCCTAAAAAAATTACCCACATGCCTCTAATCTGAAAACATATCTCACAACACTGTAAAAAAGGTTAAGAATTACACATTTTGATGAAACAACTATATAGACACATTTGTTGTATGATACACAAAGCTTTCATAATTTCAATGCCAGTAAATATCTTATTTTTTAAGACATTTTCAAACTACAAATAAAATACATCTATAATGTTAAGATTACCCAAACTTCGGCAGCATTTATAAATTAACAGATAAGAGTAGACCATGTAAATATAACTAAGGCCAAGTTAAAAAAAAAAAACTAATGAAGTTGAAGGCCAATATGAGTGAAAGCAAATTTAGATGAAAAATAATCTCAGCAGAGATAGATAAATAACTTAAAACTTACCCGGTTTTAGTAGTCGTGAAAGAAATTTCTCCGGTTTGTACTCCAATACTTGTAAAGATAGTAACTAATCTGCATTTATGAATTTAGTTGAGAATTTTGATAGCACATATAATCTCAATGCAGTCGCAAATATAGGAGAAAATGCACCCAAGAGGGGGGGGGGGACAACATATCTCCAATCACGGAGAAGAGAATAGTTATAACACCTCGGTATAATATTTTGAGATTGAATCAACCTTATGTGAAACCTTCTGAAAAATTCAAACATTACAATATATAAATGTCATATTAAATATTTACAATATATG
>JAODPA010066739.1:0-10819 GCA_025585075.1 Nepenthes mirabilis
AGATAAGATTAGGGATCCAGGAGAGAGAAAGGGGGAAGAAGAAGACGAAGAGGGCCGGCACGGGTGACAGCGGCCAACCTTCAGCCGGAGATTGGCGCTGGAAAATAGAAGCCCGATGAGCCAACTCTGCAATTTACCCTCCATTGTACCTGTCGGTGCGAATCGAAGGAGGAAAGCGCAAAGAGTTGAGGGTTTGTGCGAGGAGATAGAAAAGCCTGACGCAAAAGGTAGCAGTTGACTGCCGATAGGATATTTGGCGCTAGGAAGGCCAGCAAGGTGTGATGAGGAGACTGCATGTTAGGTGTCAACGACGGTGTGTGGCAGAGGGTCGCATAAGAGAGAGATAAAACGGCGCAAAGTGGAGAGGCAACAAAATAGCAACATTGGCACTGGCGAGGTGAGACCGGGAAGGCCGACAACAGCCGAACGCAGCAATGGCTGGTTGGCGCAACGGCGTCGAGTAGCGGCGGCAGTGGTGGAGAAGCCGCGCAGAGGAGAGAGAGGGGATGCGCCGATAGGAGAGAGAAACACCCATTTCGGGTGTTTTGGGATATCCTGTCTTGAGATTTGTGGAATATAAAGTCGAGACCAGTATCTATAAACTTCTAAATCATCCAATGTACTACACATGCATATTTAAAATAAATAAATAGGATATATAAAAATATATGTATGTTCGTAAAAATTTTAAATAGTATCTAAAATATTTCAGAGGCTAAATCAGATTAAAGATGTGGTTTATAGATACTTGCATCAATGCTTTCTTAACTAGAAGATTCCTCAAAAGTATAAAGACTGATAAAAATATCTTATTTCTCTGCACTAGATCATTCCCAACCCAAAAATCAAAACGACAATCTTAACCTAAAATACTTCTCATCGATCAAAACGACTCCAATCCAATCATATTCGAAAGATCATTCATATAAAACATATTGTATCCATCTATTAAATTCAGAAGTAAGGCCACTTTCCTAATCTGCAGAAGATTTCGAATATCCTAATGAACCCCCACTTCAAACTATTCTTCAACTTCAAAATTCAAAATTCTTTTCTCCAAAATATTTTCAGAAAAATCTGACTACTCTTCTCGAGCTTCCAATCAATTTTGAAAACTGATCTCCTGATTCAAGCCTCCAATCAAATCTTGTGATCGATAGCTGTGAGTCCACACGCTTCCGTTGCGCCACTATGATCGATCATCAACTTCAAATCAAATCAAAAGCCTCGAAGTAGAAATACATTACAATCTTCACACCTCAACAATATGCTAACGATCAATCTCGGGAATGACTTTTCTAATAAGCAAGTGATAATCCGGTTCTATCAGTTCATCCATCATCTGCTAGCTCATTCTCATCCAAATGACCATTAAATCCTTTGCTATTTGACGCAGACTCGAAATAAAATCTCGAAGGTTTCTTCTTCTCAACTTCTTCCTTTAGGCACGAGATAAATCATGCCACATGAGCCGCAATCTCGTACTTCATATTCTGCCTGCTGGCTTTGACTCGAGATTAAATCGCTATCAAGCTCTGTTCACTTCACTAGGTGAAGAGTTTTCGACGTTCCCATCGAACTTGGATCACTCTAACTCAGTCATAACTGCTGACGATCTCATTTGTTCCCGAGCTTCTATCCAATCAGCTTCCAAGCTTTCATCCAATCGGCCAAAACTCAAAAGAAAGAATTCTAAAAAACATGCCTCCTCTCGAATGTGCAATGAAAAGCACTTTACAGAATGTCTGAGATTGCCTACTCGATTGGTTCTAATTTCAAGACGGCTCGTCCAAAAAGGACATCACCACTGATCTTCATAAAAACTTCTCCCACAAATAGAAATTTCGTTTAAAATTCAATCCTGACAACAAAGAGAGGAAATCCCTCGACCCAATCTTCAAACTGACATCCTCGCTATAGCACCACACAAAAAAAATCCTCCAAACTATGCCGCATCCCCAACTTTTCTTTGAAAAATGCACTCGACTATACTAAATCCAAACATACCGGGATCTTCCTTAGAAGTATCACTGAGTACTACCAATTATTCTAATCCATTAAGGATCAATAAAAATCGATGTCGACAACAATCTATTCTTCAATTATTGAAAACTTTCCTCACAAGTATCACTTCAATTAAATACCGATTGCCTCTATTCCAAAAGCGCCATCAGCACTGCAATGCTCGAGAAGCATTCAACAAAACTCCCATCATAACCAACTAGATCCAAGAAACTCTTCACTCCTGAGACCTCATTCGGTCTTTTCAAATTCGCCACTACTTTCATCTTGTTCGAATTTTCAAATATCACATTAAGAATCATATGAACCAAAATGACACTTTCTCAAAATCTACAACAGACTTTCCAATCGGATCTCATATTTTTCAATATTCTTCAAATAAATTAGAATATCATTGACAAAACCATCATAACTAACTCAAACATGGTCAAAAATTCTAATAGATATTATTCATACAAGGCGCTAAAATATTGGACAACCCAAAAGTACCATCAGAATTTGCAATGGTCACACTTTGACCTGAAAACTGTCCTATGCACGTCCTCCCACTAAATCCTCAATTAAGTATACATCGAGTATAACTCGATTTTAGAGAAAACTCAAATTTTTTCAAATGGATCCAACAAATTCTCAATCTTTGAGAACTGATACATATCTAATTCCTAAATAATTCAAGCATTGATCCATCGATCCAACTTTATTCATCAGAGAACATTGAAGTACTCCATACCGAGACACTTGGCCGAACGAAACCTTCTTAACAGATTCTGCAATTGCTATTTTAATTTCTTCAATTCAGAAAAGATTATCCCATACGGAGCTTCTAAATAGACGCAAATCTAAGCACAATATCAAAAATATATTTGATCTTTTGATCCAAGAGCAATTCAGTTGAATCATCTAAAAAATAATTCAAACTCACAAATGACCAAAATGTCTTCAATGGTCACAGAATAACTCTCAGATGTAACCATATACGTCAGATGAACTCAATATCCATCTCTTAATAGATGACTCGCTTGCAATGTTGAAAATCAATGTTTAAGCCTTTTTACTAATTCTTCCTTGGAACTCCGAGGGCTCGTATCCCGAAACACAAAATGGAATGGTCTTAACAAAATAATCTTCCACGACGGAGGATCCGATTCTAATTTCACAAACTGCATATGCAAAATGCTCTGTAGGAACCGTCTAACTCCTAACGAGGCATTTGGAATCTGAACATTTGGGTTCCGAACAATTCCTTGACAAATGGCATATCTTGTCACAATTTGAAACATACTTCATTTTTTACGAAACAAACTCGTCTCGTGTACACCTTCCCGATAAACTTGCAGGCTGACCTTACAAACTTAAATTTCGAGGAAGACGACTTTGCTTCATCTAACTTCCTTTAGCTTGCCCTTTGGAGGATAAGTCCATCTTTCAAATTTTGATTCCAATATTTTGATTTCTTCTAAAAAGACTTCTCCTGGAGCTACTCTTACTCAATCAACAAGGCCTGTTCCAACTTCTCGCAATTATCCAAAGTTAGAACGGCACTTACTGTTTTCAAATTGAATCTTAAATTCCACAGCTATTATCATGTTTTAACAAATTTTTTAAATTCTTCAACCTCTTCCTGAGCATTGCCTCAGAAGCCAAATCTCGAGCTCTTTGTCCACCAATTCTTCAATGATGAGATATTACGAAGACGATTATCCATCCGATCACAGCGATAAGTGAAAATGGGCAATCCTCGAGTCTTCCTCTCATCCCAATTGTAACTTCAAATTTCTACACGATTAGTATCTTCATTGCCAACAAAATCAAACTTGCACATCATTGTCCTATTTTCTGGTAGAGATTGTCCATTAAAACTCCACAACTTCTATTGCGAAGAGAAACAAGTTGACTTGGCTTGAGTTTCTTCATCTTTATTTATGGCATCCAATCTTGACGAGCCTTCATTCTTCTCCACTTCCACCGCTTACCTTCCAGCCGACCAAAAATTTCCTTCTACATCGTAAGATTTTGAATTGATCAATTTTATCACCTACCCCTTTGCCGACTAAAATCTACTTCTACACCACGAGATTTTGAACCGACCAACTTTATCACGAACCTCTCTACCGACCAAAATCTCCTTTCACTCTGTGAGATTTCGGATCGGCACCTCCCAAGGCCGCTACTTCTCTTCATAAATTATAAATCCCAACAAAACATTCACATATATGCAGAAACCCAATGAAATTCTAATTCAACGGTTATATCAAACTATACATTATGTTGCTCACGCGACATATTATGATCAGGTAATCATCCTTCCAATCTAAACCCAAATCTCCACAACTCGCCATTCTAATTTAAATCAAAGCCTCAACAATCAAAATTTTGTATAATCGATCAAAGATAGTACTTATTACGTCCAAAAGTTCAATCCATTATTTATAAAAAAATGACCCAAAGTACCACTCCTTACAACTTCACTCTGATACCACTTCTATCACGAACTCGAACCAAATAGATCAATTTAAATAATTAATTATAATTTCTAAAATCTAAAATCTCAAATAAATTAAATAAAAAACATAAAATTTTAAAATTCGGGTGCAACAAACTAAATATATAAGACCCGACAAATTAAAAATTTAAACATAACCTTATTGGATAACCGTCCAGATCAAATAAATACGACCTACCCTACAATCATCATAAGGGAAGTAACAATCTGACTCAAAAATCATAATCAAATATAACAAAATATTCAAGCTATTCTCGAAATATAACAATGAGTCTATATCAGACTAATTCCATCATCTAAATATATCAAATATCAATTTAATCCATAATAAAATTAAAACTCACCAAATTGGATGAATACCCGACAAATCATATCCTAACTCTTACAATGCGGCCAAACCTTCTTCTCTAAATAGATAAAACAAAAAATATGAGTCAAGCAGTTAATAAGTATTATATTTAAATAAAAGGAGTCTAATGAATCAGAGGAAAGGTTAATAGATAAATATCCAATCCAATGATAAAATAAATCCAAATCGTCGATAAAATAAATCAAATAAAAATTTAAGATCTAAAATCCAATGGTAGTCTTGTACTCAAATTAAATATCCAAATTCAAAATAAACATCCTGATCATAAAACAGTTATCATCGAGACGTATATATATATATATATAAACAAAATAGAATGGATCCAAATCAATTCCAATAGCCAAATAGCTAATTCTAAAGTCCAATCCAAATTTAAGTTTGAGTCCGAGTCCAAGTTCAAGGTCTGACTAACATGTGATTTGGGACAGAATTCGATAACTGGATGATTCAATAGCGTGCATAGAAGTCGAAGCAGCACCGCGACAAATAGTCCAAGTGTTCGGATCAAAAGATATAGTCAAAATTATTTATACAATACATACCAATACTAAATTTGTGGGCAAAATCGGCGAATTTTAAATTTAAGTCTAAAAATTCATATCCAAATCAAAGTCTAATACCAATCAATGAAGAAATAAAAATCATGCATCAAATTTGGATTTTGATTATTCAAAAACTAGGTTGAGAAATGATTATATATAATCTCGGTAAGTTTGGATAAAATCAAGTACAAATTAGGCCAACATGTATTGTGACGGAACAGATTTTTTTTTATCCGTCATTCACAACACAGGATCACATATGCCGTCTAGGACCCACATACTTTTAACCATAAAAAGTATAGCGGAAGTTACTTTAACATCTTACAGAAACATTCATATTCATTCCAAAATATTCATTTCCGAATACATAATAAAAAATATCTAGCTATAAAAGTTCATGAATCATAATCAAGTCATTACAAATATATTCTCCAAAATAAGCTTCTGAATATTTAATAATTCTTCAGACAAGCTCTAATCACTCCAACTCGTTAGGCACAAACTCTAAAGTTTCATCTGTATGGGAAAAAAAAAGAAAACAGTGAGTCAGAGCTCAACAAGGTACATACCGATTACCATAAAACATTTGTGCTGTCAGGCGGATGTATAAATATTAATAAATAGTAGCAGATCAGAAAACTGAAGTAATCAATGCATGAAAAATCAGAACAGAATCATATGCAATACTATAATCATTACTTAGCCGGATGAATGTCGAACAGAATATCAGAGCATAAAACAGAGTCAGTTTCATTATAAAAGTCTTCTTTTATTCTTCTGTTTGCGGAGGGGGCATTAATCGAGAATAGATTGTATTTAGTCCACACAATCCAAGGTCGATAACTGAATAAAAGTATCCCGTCTCGTGGGATCGGTGTGCCACCCGAAGGTGGGCCAGAAACTATACTTTCCTCCTGACCGTAACGCCCCGAGGACAGAGCGGACCACAAATAACTCCTGGACAGAGTTTGCTTTCCTCCTGACCGTAACGCCTCGAGGACAGGGCAGACCACAAATAACTCTATGAACAGAGTTATCCTCGATTACTACCGTAAAGTTCTAAGGCATGCCAGAGAACCTTATCTCCAAAAGCTAAAGTCAGAACTTATTTGCTTTATCATAAAGCCGGTTCATGTTTCCTTCATTCTTTTTCTAGATGGCCGTTTTACAGCCGGTTTCAATTTTCACATGCAAAAGGGATCTGAACTTGATTTCATATGCAAGGGTAAAACTGAACTTGACTTCACATGCAGGGGCAAAAATGAACTTGATTTTTCATGCTCTTGTTTTCGTCATGTAGGGGTGGCCGGTTTCATTTCTTACACAAGAAGGCCGATTTAGATTTTATCTTTGTTTAGATCTTATGAGAAGGGACACCGGATTTTATTTTCTTCACATAAAAACCGATTGTGATTTTCTTTACATAAGAGAAGGCCGAACTTGATTTTACCTAAGGAAAGGCCGAAGTTGTTGTGCCTCAAAAGAAGGCCGGAGTTGTTGTGCTTTAAGGGCCGGACCTGATTTTCTTCTTACACAAGTTGGACTTTATTTACAAGGGAGGAGGCTAGTTTGGATTTTCATGTTCATAAGGCCGGTCTTGATTTTCATTTAAGGACAACCGGACCTCTTTTATCATTAGGGGAGGCCGAACTTCTTTATACTAGGAGGAAGGCTGAAGTTGTTGTGCCTCAAGGGAAATCCGGAGTTCTTTTCAACAAAAGTAGGAGCTCAAAAGTCAGAATTCTTTTTCAACAAAAGCTGAAGTTAAAAAGTCGGAGTTCTTTTCAACAAAAGCTAAAGCTCAAAAGTCGGAATTCTTTTTCAACAAAAGCCGAAGTTCAAAAGCCGGAGTTCTTTTTCAACAAAAACTGAAGTTCAAAAGCCAGAATTCTTTTTCAATAAAAGCCGGAGCCGAAATTCTTTTTACTGAAAGTCGGAGTTCTTTTTACTCGTGCAATAACCGAACAGCTTAAAACATGGACAGATTTCATGCATTTAAGTAAAATGTCCAAACATCATAGAATAACCGGTACTTTTTATTAAACAAATAACTAGTCATCATCTACAATCATGCAATAATCAAACTTCATACGTTCGAATATCATGAAATAATTGAACATCAACAAACATGATAAATTTACATTAAAAATATGAACTTAAACGGTGAGTACTCTTGCAATAGTCTGAACAACAGAACTTAAAAAGTAGCGTCCGAGGTACACTTGCAATATTCTTAAAAACAAGACATAAAAAGAGTAATATTTTGAAGTTAAAAATAGAGTATACACTTGTAGTAAAGTATGAACTTTAAAACAGAGTACACTTGCCTGAAAGTTGATTGCCTAATATTACCATCTTGAAGATTTCCCCTTCACTCTCTTCCTTCTACTTGCTTTCGCATCAACTAGCGCCGGGTTTATATAGAGGAAGGGTTTGGTGGAGTAAGTGGGGTAAGTCACTTACTCCGGTACTTCTTTTCAGGGGTAGGTAGGAGTAACAAGGTTAGTTTAGTTACTCCGTTTTGTCGCCGCCTAGTTGAATTCTAACTGAATAATAAAGTTTAGTTTTGTCTTTAGTTGCCATTAGTTTATTTCAGGCCAACTGTTCCTTATTAATCCATTTTCTTACTAGCGGCTCACTCCTTGCTGGTCAACCTTTTTGGGTTTCATCTTTACATGGCCGGTTAACATTTTAAATTTCAATTTGAGCATTAAATTTTGGATCTCACATGTATGGCCACCCATATACTCTATACCCATAGGTAAGATTGCTCATTATTGTTTACTACCCGTGGCTTTGGTTACAATTTTTAAATTTGTTAGATATATTAGGACGTCCAAATATATTATAAGGTCAAATCAAATTATTTAAATGGGAAGAGTCACTACTCCAAGGTTTTCCTACTAGTGGAAAGGGATTTCCAAGTAAATTTTACCGTCGAAAGTTGACCAGAATATCTAATGTCCAAATCCAAATCCAGTGACCACAACTTGACATGTATATATGAAAATGCACGGCCTATACAAATTTTGTACACATTTTTATTACAGGTCAATTCTTCTATTGACCGAAAAGTGGCCAGTAGACCGGTTGAGGCTCAGGACGCACGTGGCCCAATCCTAGCAAGAGATATGGGTGCTAGCCAACACTTAACCAATTTTACACATTTACACTTCGTTAAATTTAAGAAAAAAGGGGAAATAAGGAAAGGAGGAACATAGCACACATATACAATATCCAAATACTTAATCAAAATTTCAAAGTTGGAAAATAAAGAAGAAAGAAAGAAGGAAAGTGTAGCATGACACTACTCCATAATTTTCTCATAATTTCACCAAACATTAAATTATTAAATTAAAAGTGAAACTTGGTACAAAAAGAGGGGGGGACACACGGCATAATAGAAGGATGAACATGTATTAAACTTACCCCCAATAAAATGCAAATAAGTGGCAAACAAGGAAGCCCCCAAATTAGCCAAGGCAAGCTTATTTAGTTTAAGGGCAACCAAGAATTTGACAACAAATTAGGGTAGGTGGCGACTCTAAATTAAATTTAGGATTAATTTAACTAAATTATCAAGTAAATAAATAAAGGGGAGGAGAACCGAGAGAAAACAGAAGAAAAAATCAAAGAAAATAGAGAGAAAAAACAAAACCGAGAGAAAGAACCAGTTGAGTTAGTTTGAGAGTTTAGATTTGATTTCCTATTAAATCAAGCAAGAACACTGCTACCTCCTTCATTTGTTGATAAATCCTTACTGTTACTTTCAAGTGTTGTCGTTACAATACTTTAAATTTATGCTACAATCACGTTAGGATAGGTAAAAATCAGAATCATGTTCCATGAAGAGTCAGTTGCTGAACTTTGCTGATATTTTGATTTTTACATGTCATATTTGATCGATTCATCTCATAAAAGCTTTAGTGTAGATATTTTAAGAAGTTGGCTAAATCACCATATTTTTATGTCAAAATTATTCCTCATAAAATTGACCAATTTGATAAAAATAAAGTCATTTGGTAGACTGAACCAGTTAAAAATTGATCAGCTGCTAATTCTGATATTTTCATCGGGATTTTGACAGGTTCATGCCCCATAAACATTAATTGTGAAACTTTAATGAACTGGCTATTATGTCATAAAATTGATACTAAAGTCCCTTCTAAAAAATCTGACCGGTTCAACCTAAAGAAAATTATGTGTCACCAAAACCGGCCAGAAGTAGATTTTGGCATAAAAAATCAGTGTATAACTTTAAACCAAGCAAGTATAAAATTAAAAATTTTACATGAATTGATCCAAAATTATGTATTGATTCTGAAATATAATAAGAATAATTTTATATATTGAATTGACCACTGAACCGGCGCCAAAACCGGATGTTGTGCATGAATTGGCCACTACGCCAGTTTGGCATTTCAGCTAAATCTTGGTGAACTGGTTTGGAATAAATTGATAAACCGGTCATATATTGTATATTAAGATTATAAATTGATTAAATATTAAGTAAATTGGCTGACCATCATGTAAATCGGCTGCTAAAAGTGGTAATGAACTGGTTTTAGTAAACCAGTTGGAAAATCAGTATAAAATTTAAGTAAACCAGCCCATTTTTATGAGCTATCTTAAATATTGAACTAGTCACTTAATTAAATACATGATGGTAAATCGGCCAAGATGATGAACTGTCCATGAACCGGCCATATGACCCAACTGGTTGAAGGAATTAAAATGTAACTAAACCGGTTGGTGAACCGGTAAATTTATAAGATTAATGGACCGAAATCTAAATAAAATGGTGCCTAAAAATTTAGCCCAGCACTTGTAAAAAATTTATATGACCTTATTTTCATAATATGCATTATTATAATTTTGTTATGTATTTATATATGTCAAATGTATGTATGAGTGGAAGCTTATATAATATCATAAAAATAATTATTTTCTTTGAGATGAGAAAACCAAGAAGAAGAAGCAATATTAAATATAAGAGGTTTCACTAGAAATTTTAAGAAATAAGAAAATCAAACCAAGGATTATATTTATTGGGTAATATTTCCTGACATGCTTTAGAATATTATAATGAAAATCAAAAAACTGCCCCTAGTGATACAAGAGAATAATAGTGGCTTATGGCCCCTTTTATTGGGATATAATATATATGTACCATCCTTCCTCGGGGTGTATCATGGAGGATATAGCCTTAAATTATGTAGACTGAATATGATTATTTTTTCGATTGACTACTCCGTTAGTTGGTAAGACCTATTAGCCCTAATTTCTCAAACTATGTAAATGTTAAATGTACTAGCAAGTAAAAAAGAAAAAATATACAAAAAAAAGAAAGTTAAATGTATCATAAAAATATTTCTAACAGTA
>JAODPA010066740.1:0-10818 GCA_025585075.1 Nepenthes mirabilis
AATTATTATCAAATAATTATAATTAAAAAAATTAAATCAATCCCTCTCTGATAAGAATTATTGGCCTTGTTACATTTCACAAATTCAGATTATCTTACGGATTGAGAGTTATGAATCGGATCTTCACATTGAGTCGATCTGATACGGATCTGATCTCCATAACCTCGAACCTGAATTCGGCGCAATACAACTGAAAATAAAATGTTAAAAAATGACAAAAATTGCTCCAACCGTAAATCTTCAAACGCTCAAATCAAATATCTTTCCAAGATAATATAAAGATGTATGGATGACACATGTATCGGTGGATTAAATATTCGGATGTGTCTGGAAGACAGATGACTTGGAGGTGCGTCTACTGTGGGGCGTCTTAGATGCGCACCCTATAGTGGGGTGTCTTACATGGTCAGGATATTCTTGAAGGATAGTGAGATACTTGAATGAAAGTTCCCCTAAATGGATCTCCCTTGGATGATCTCCCGAGGGTCTCCTTTTGTCTCCTCTTTTTTCCTAGGCCTCTCAGAGGTCTTTCCCCCTTTCTCCCCTGGGGCCTCTTTCTTTTTATATGGGAGTGATTATAATGGTGAATGCGGTTATTCTTCTCCTTTACAACTGCCAGTCAAAAACCACCTGTGACAACTTCTTGGATAAGACTAAGCGGTTGAGCAATTTTTTCCTGGGTTTGGTATACCGAACCCATTACTACCCCCATGTCGGGTGGTTCAAAATTTTTAACCTCTGATATACTTTTAATGGAACCCTGTCTGTGAATCTGGATTTGTTGGCTTACTATCCATAGAAAATACGAGTTTTAAAATCCGACCTCTTCTGAGCCACTCGGTAATCGACCTCTTCTGAGCCACTTAATAATATAATCGAGTTTCAAAATCCGACCTCTTCTGAGCCACTCCGTGATATAACCGAGTTTTTAAAATTTGACATCTTCCAAACCACTCGGTGATGTATTCGAGTTTCAAAATTTGACCTCTTTTGGGCTGCTCGGTGATATAACCAAATTTTAAAATTCAACCTCTTTTGAGCCACTCGAAAATGTAATCGAGTTTTAAAATTTGACCTCTTTCGGGGCACTTGGTGATGTAACCGAGTTTCAAAATTCAACCTCTTCTGAACCGCTCGGCAATGTAACTGAGTTTTAAAATTTAACCTTTTCTGGGCCACTTGGTGATGTAACTGAGTTTCAAATTTTGACTTCTTTTAGGCCGTTCGATGATATAATCGAGTTTTAAAATTTGACCTATTTTGAGCTGCTTAGTGATGTAACTGAATTTTAAAATTTGACCTCTTCCGAGCTACTCAGTGATGTAACCAGGTTTTAAAATTTGACATTTTCTGGGCCGCTCGGTAATATAATTGAGTTTCAAAATTTGACCACTTTTGGACCGTTCGGTAATATAATTGAGTTTTAAAATTCAACCTTTTCTGAGTCGGTCGGTGATGTAACCAAATTTTGGTACACAGGCACTCATATGAGCATGCAAAATAACTATACTAATCATTAAACTATTAAAGTATGTCACTTATATGATCATACTAGTATGATGCATACATAACTTACCTGGATTCATCATAGATCCATCGTTAGTGCTTGCAGTGCTTGGGATAGATGGCATATTGTGCCATTGGGACCAGCTAATCATTTTGGCTGCATGACTTGCGTGCATCGCTCTAGTGGGTCGTCAAAGTAGATTTTACCGACTCTCTGACTTGTTGCCTATATAATGTGGGATTTAATCCTCAATCATGGTCTGGCTGGCTAGCACCTTGGCGTCAGGCAGTCCGTTTTCTTATGACTCAAGCTATGTCACTAGTTCGTAAAAATTCATTCCGACATGGAACGTAGATGGGCAATGCAAATTGTGGTGGATAGGTAGTAGGATGTTCATGGCTAGCCTTCTATCATGAAAATTGTGGCAACTTTTGTAAAGTCTTCATCGTAGGGCCCAATGAGGGACGTTGCTGGAAGACTGGGCTTGTTTAGCCCCTAGGTATAACCTCTCGTTCCATCACAGTACCTTGTGAGCAGTGGGGTGAACACTCTGGAAGCTCCCTGAGATAGGATTCTCACTCTAGCGAAAGAATGATAGAGTGCCTGTCACAATGGCAAGGGTCCTAGGATAGATTCTAGACTAAATCTTTGTTCCTGTCCTCGGACAAATTCTGGACTGAATTTTGTTGTTGTCCTCGGATAAATTCTAAACGAAAGATTGTTACATGTCCTCGGACAAATTCAAAACAAAATTTTTGTTTCTGTCCTCAGGCAAATTTAATAGAAGTTTTTCACTGTCCTCGGACATATTTTAAACAAAAGCTTGTCCCATGTCCTTGAACATTGTGGGCTGAGCTTCACATCAGGCACCTCGGCCACTTTGACTCTCCCCGAACTCCATGGGAGTATTTCATCCCGCTGCTTCATTGTAAAGCTTATGATTCCACGAGAGCGCTACATCACAGTCGCCAGATGTGCAGCTCAGAGGTGAGGGGTTCGCCCACAGCTTGAGATGGCGGTTGGGCTCGGCGGATATGACGCCCACGGTTTTCGATGTGGAAGTCGGAAGAGTTGTGACCGTGGCCTTAGATGTGAAAGTCGGAGATGAGAGTTGTGGCCGCAGTCTCAAACGAGAGTTGTGACCGTGGGCTCAAATGTGGAAGTCGGAGATGAGAATTGTGGCTGCGGCCTCAAACAAGGGTTGTGGCCACGGGCTCAAATATGGAGTTTAGATTCGAAGGCTACACTTGCGGCTGATTAAGATGATGATGGATGATAGTGCTGGCAACGGCGACAACCACCCTGCGACGGCAACAGTAGCTACAGCAACCTAAGTAAGCACCGTCGGTGGCCCTTTCTCTCTCCATCGCGCCTCATTACACAATCTCTCAAATCTCTCAAAATTTTGCCAGTTCACCTCAAATCGCCACATGCAAGCATAATACCAACATCCTCAAAGAGAAAGAAAGGACTTACTTACCTTGATTTGTTGATTTTGCTCTAGTGATGGTGGCAATAGTGGCCGTGGTCTTGCGCCTAATGACTTCACGATTTCAGTCCTTCTCTTCACATCACAACATAAAACCGAGGGGGAAACATGGAGAGGGCTTCACCAGCCTCCGATTTGAGCGGCGTATTTTTCGACAACGGTGGTCGCCGTTGTTCTGCGCGCGCCCTTCTTCCTTCTCTTTCCTTTCTGTTTTTTCTTTTCTTCCTCTTTTCTTCTCTTCCTTCTTCGACAACGTCCTTTTCCCTTTTTTTTTATATATTGTGCATTTTGCCCAATGCTGCCTTCAGGCATTTTGTCCCCTTTTTTTAATAATATTGTTGCATTTGGATCCCCGGGGTCCAGTCGGATCCGTAGTTTCCAAACAACACAAGTATTAGAGATTATGGGACCTTAGAGAAAGATTGAGATCAAACTTTTTACGTGAAAAACCTCCTCGTTGATGGGGAGAAAAAACCACGAGATTCTGAACCTTTAGAAATGCTTCACTATCTCAATGGAAGTCTTACAAGGTACAAAAGTTAGGGAACGTTCCTTCCCTGTCTCTTATTTTGTATTTCTTTTCTAAGAGACTTTGCTCACTGGGGGCCTTTCTCACTCTCTGGTTCCTTTTCGTCGGCAAGAGGAGGAAGAGGTGGCCGAGAGGGCGTGTGGTGGACTTTCTCCTTTTTCTGGAATGAGTCTTGGGAGAAGATGGTTTTCTTCTTTTGGGATGATCTCAGTGAGAGTGGGAGTTTTTCCAGAGGTCCCTTCGAATAGGTCTCCACTGGGTATTTATAGGAGGAGCTGTGCTGCTGGGGAGGAGACACGTGGCGCTCGCCGGATAGCCCGGAAGCTGTGCAGTGTCCCACTGACCTCATTTAATGCTGCTGACGTGCGTGGGATGGCACGCGGCTGGCGCCGCTGGTAGGCCTAGGCGTGTTAGGCATGCGGGGTCTAGGTGTCAATCTTGATTCACCAAGTGTGCCCTGTAGACGGCGACTGGTAGTGGTGGCAGGTTTCCTTGGGAATCGGTGAAGTTGCTTAGTTGGCATCTTCTGCCGGGCATAGCGCAATCCTCGTCCTTGGGTGGAGCAACTTCTCGGACTTGACGTCTCGGACGGTTCTGAGACTTGGCAAGACTTCTAGGGTTCTCGATCTTTTTTCCTGTCCATGTATTTGGATGTCGTTAGCAATGTCGTCGTGCTCCCTTCCGAGTGGACGGGACCTTTTGGGCTTCTGCCGCGATCTTGGACTTTGGGCCATTGGCCTCTGCTTTGGGCTTCTCTGGCTATCCAGCCCTTCTAGCTCATGGGCGCCCTTCTAGGCCTTCCGCGTGGGCCCCTTGGGCCGTGCTTCTATGGGCCCCAAACATAGCCCCTCATGCCAAATGGCCTGAGGCTCTCGGCCGTTTGGCATGAAGTCGCTAGTCTCCTAGAGGAGTTGACTGCTTCCTACTCGAATTTGGCCGTGCGCGCTAACAACCTGATGTGGAGATTTCTGAATGGGTCCGGGAGCGACGGTCTGCGTTCCGGATCAAGCCCTTCACGGTGACCGCCCGAGCATGTGCGTCCTTGGGGTGAGTGCGGTGTTAAGCTTGGTAGGAAGTGGTCCCAGGGCTTCTACTGGGTCCGAGACCTTTCCAGCGCCGCCGTTTCATCTCCCCGCGGGGCATTAAATGTGGTATTCGGTTGATATGACGCGTTGACAGGCGCCTTGGGAAGGAAAGGTCATCATTCTTCGGTAGCGAATGGTCAGTTGACGCGTGGCAAGGGCAATGAGTGTGCTTTTTTGAATTCCAGGACTATTTAAGCGCCTTCTTACTTCCGATTTTCCATCTTCGCGCCTGCATCTCATTTTCTCCTCTTGTGTGTTGAGGATTTTCATTCTTTCCTCACTCGAGTTTTCCCATCATTTTTGTTTTTCGATGCTCATGGCGCCTGGAGTGAGACAGATTGCCTCCACGGTGACGCTCGACAAGCTCACGGAGATTCAAGCTCGATATCGGATTCCTGAGTCCACAGCCATGATAATTCCGTAGCCACATGACAGGGCAGGGTGTCCTTAGGACGACTTCATTACCGTTTATGAGGTCCACCTCAAAGGTGGGCTACGGTTCCCCATCGCGGAGGAGCTTTACGACATCATGAGGGCGCTCGGAGTGCCTCTCGCCAGGCTTTAGCCGAATGCAGTCAGGTATCTAGTGTCCTTGTGCGTTTTCTTCCGGTGCTACAAGAAACTCTTGAATGCTCTTACAGTCAAGGTGATGTTCCGTTTCACGCAGAACCTCGACTAGATTATAATAACTCCCCGTCCAGACTTTTCCTTTATGTGCGGAGGTAACCCGGACTCCACAAAGCGGTGGAAGGATAAGTTTTTTTTCCTTGGCGTTCACGAGCATTGGGCCATTCCCTTTAAGTGGGGGAATATGGCCATCCAGTATAACTTTGACCCTTCGAAGGAGGACAGGGAGAGTGTGAAGGAGTTTACGGACTTGGTGCTGGCCAATCTGGGAAGCTTTCACCTGGGCAAGCGTAACATTTGGCTGTTGTCCGAGAAATTTGAAGAAGCCAAGTGGGGACCACGGGCCGAAGTATCTACCATAACCTCTCCCGGGAAGTCCAAGAAAAAGAGACTGAGGAGAGAGGGGGCCCTGAGGATCGGGGGTCCCGTTGGTCACCTGGGAGGACACCTCCTCGTTGAGAGCTCGGGGCTTCCGGCGGCCGTCGCTGAGCCTCTCTTCAGTGATGATGACAATGATTTCAACAACGATGATCTGAGTGATGAGGACGCGATTATTTCCTCGCTTAAGGGGCCGAGGACCAATGCTTTATTGGAATCTTCGGGGACTGAAGCTCTCGCCTTCACTTCCACTGCTAATCTCTATACTGAGTCATCGAGGATGGTCATACAGTCAGTAGAGCTCCCGAACGCCCAGCTCCCCAGTGATGACGATGACGAGGATGCTCCTTTGATCAAAAGGCCGAGGACTGGCTTTTTTTCGGGGCCTTCGGGGTCTGAAGGTTTTGCCTTCACTTCCACTGCTAACCTACCCGCTGAGTCCTCGGGAGCTGAAGGTCTCGCCTTCACTACCACTGCTAATCCTCCTGCTGAGTCATCTGTGACAATTGCTGAGCTCCTGGACGTTCAGCCTCCCAGTGATGATTTTGTCTCAAGAGTTTCCATTGATTTGCTTGGTGACGTTTCGGACAGGATTAATCATCCTTCCGAGGACATAGGAGGCGGGAACTTCACGGTGGATGCTGAGAGGGAAATGACGACCGAAACGGTCCGAGAGGTGGTGGTGGTCGAGGAGCTATGCGACCTCGTACCTCTTGATCCTCCAGAATGCTCCGTCGTGGTCCGAACTGATCGACCGTCTAAGCTTCTCGGGGATGCTGATCTTGAGGCGAGCTCTCTGGCATCTTTTACAGCTGCTGAGCCTGTGTCTGAGGGGGCGCCTGCGGGGCCAAGGACCTGTCTTTAGGAGTCCGAGATCCCTGGAGATCGTGGCACAGGGGACGACCCTCTTGTTTTTAAGGTAACCGATCGTTTCTTTCCTTGCCTTGCCCCTATCTGTTCGTATATTGATGGGCCTTTCTGCCGCAGGTCCAGGGACTGATTGGAGGCCTCAGCGGTCTGGTGGGAGAGATCGCTCGATCCCGTCGGAAAATGGAGTCATCAAGGGCCGCTCGGGAAGTCGCTCGACGGGCGGAAGCAGAGCTGGCCGAGGCCAAGGGGAAGATTGCTTCTTTGGCGGACACTGTCAATCTCCTGCAGCTTCGGCAGGGCCTCCTCCAGGATCGGATCCTTCGCCAGGAGGAGAAGTTGAGGACGTCAGTGCAGATTGCCGAGATGGCACCAGTGTTGGACGGCAAGTACCGGGACGGCATCCGCATGTGCCGCCGAGTGGCGCGGCTGATCCGTCCGCGATTTCCAGTGGCCGTTCTCGATCCCAGGAACGCCAGTGCCTTGAGCGTAGATGATTTATACAGCGTTGCTGGGAGGCCTTTCCCTAGGCCTCCTCGGGCATGGTCTGATGGTGAACCTTTTACGCCCGAGGAGCCAGTTCCAACGGACCAGACGGGATCTTCAGGAGCTCCAGAGGCTCAAGGAGGAGGGAGTCGAGAGGCACTCCCTTGATATGTTGCTTCTTTTTCTTATTTTGTCACACTTGTACGTAAACTCATTCTTATGAATAAGATTGGTCCTTTCTGTATCAAAGCTTTGGACGCCTCTTTTGTCTTGCTTACACGAGTGTCTTCTTCTTTTCTTTTTTTTGTGGCTCGGTGTACGGCGCCTTACTTTTAGTTTTGAGCTCGTAATCCTTTTAGAACCCTCAGCCTTTTAACTTTTTAGGTTCGGGCGTGTGATCCTTTTAGGATCTTTGAGCTTTTAACCTTCCGACCTCTGGGGTTCGACCTCTGGGGCCGCTCGGTCATAGCCGAGTTTTTAGAGTTTTGACCTCTGAGGTCCAACCTCTTGGGTCGCTCGGTTAGCAGCCGAGTTTTTATTGCGTGACCTCTGGGGTCCGACCTCTGGGGTCGCTCGATTAGCAGCTGAGTTTTTATTGCCTGACCTCTGAGGTCACTCGGTTAGCAGTCGAGTTTTTATTGCCTGACCTCTGGGGTCGCTTGGTTAGCAGCCGAGTTTTTGTTGCCTGACCTCTAGGGTCCGACCTCTTGGATCGCTCGGTTAGCAGTCGAGTTTTCGTTGCCTGACCTCTAGGGTCCGACCTCTGGGGTCGCTCGGTTAGCAGCCGAATTTTTATTGCCTAACCTCTGGGGTCCGACCTCTGGGGTCTCTCGGTTAGCAGCCGAGTTTTTGTTGGTCCTACGAGTTGTTTCATTGTTGATGAAGGAGTATGAGAATGCTTCGTGGTGGACATAATGAAGGAACGCTTTCATTGATGTACACGTTTTACATTGGTTGGCCTCCAGGGCCCTATTCTCTTTTTCTCTCTCTTTTTTTTATATCAGTCCGCGTACTTGAGCCGTCATGCTCCTCTTCCGTCGTTCCCTTGGTTCTTCTGGCAATTGCGCTTCGGGTTGGCCTCGCCGGTATTGGCGCCCCAGCGGGTGGTCATGCCTGCTCCGCGCCCATTATGGCCTTACCTTTTGAGCGGCCTGACCGGGTGCGTCCTGCTGTTCCGGGGCCCCACCCAAGTCGTGGCAGGAAGCGGTCGAGGTAGCCTTCCATTACCAGCCCTCGATCTCTACCTGGAGCTTTCTGCAGTCCTCGGTGTCATGGCCGCGGCTGCAGTGGTAATGGCAGTACTCCCACTGGTCGCTTCCCTCTGAGTTCTTCAACGCCTTGGGCCATCTTAGGAACTCCTCGTCCCTGATCTGCCTCAGGATGTTGGTGAGGGAGTCGGTGAGAGCAGGTGGGCCTGATGACCTCTCTCCCCCAAGGACCAACCGCTCGGGGTTGTTTTGCCCGGATGGTCCTTGGGTCTTCAATTGGGCGCTCGCCCTTCTTTTTCCTTCTCCTGTCCTCGGGGGCAGGGGGTCTTCTCGTTCTTCCGGCTGACTTGCTTCGCCGATTTTGGGTCCGAAGATCGTCTTCCAGAGCCTTTTGAGCCCTTTCTTCGTCAAGGCCTGGCTCATAGACTTCTTCCTGTTAAGGTAGTCCCTCAACTCGCTAGGAGCCCATATCGAATGCTGCCTCTGAGGCACTGTCGGACGCGGGCTTTCGGGGCGCGGGCCCCTAGATTGCTCGTCCACCTTCTCTCGGAGGGTACGAACGGCTCTTGTGAGGCTGTCCACCTTCTGTACTAGCTTCCGCACGCTAGTACCAGGGCTGCCGCTCACTCGGCCACCCGATGGGAGGCACCTATCGTAGCGCTCCTCTTCCCGGGTGGACGTACTGTCTTGTTTGCTGATCATCTTCAGGGCATCGGTTGTTCTGCAAATGGGGGAAGCTCGTGAGTCTTTTGTCTCGTTCCCACAGACGGCGCCAATGTTGCGTTTGGATCCCCGAGATCCAGTCGGATTCGTGGTTTCCAAACAATACAAGTGTTAGAGATTAGGGGACCTTAGAGAAAGATTGAGACCAAACGTTTTATTTGGAAAACCTCCTCGTTGATGGGGAGGAAAAACCACGAGGCTCTGAGCCTTTAGAAATGCTTCACTATCTCAATGGAAGTTTACAAGGTACAAAAGTTAGGGAACGTTCCTTCCCTATCTCTTGTTTTGTGTTTCTTTTCTAAGAGACTTTGCTCACTGGGGGCCTTTCTCACTCTCTGGTTTCTTTTCGTCGGCAAGAGGAGGAAGAGGTAGTCGAGAGGGCGTGTGGTGGACTTTCTCCTTTTTCTGGAATGAGTCTTGGGAGAAGATGGTTTTCTTCTTTTGGGATAATCTCAGTGAGAGTGGGAATTTTTCAAAGGTCTCTTCAAATGGGTCTCCGCTGGGTATTTATAGGAGGAGCTGTGTTGCTGGGGAGGAGACACGTGGCGCTCGCCGGATGGCCCGGAAGCTGTGTAGTGTCCCACTGACCTCATTTAATGCTGCTGACGTGTGCGGGATGGCACGCGGCTGGCTCCGCTAGTAGGCCTAGGCGTGTCAGGCATGCGGGGTCTAGGCGTCAGTTTTGATTTTACCAGGCGTGCCCTATAGACGGCGATTGACAGTTGTGGCAGGTTTCCTTGGGAATCGGTGAAGTTGCTTAGTTAGCATCTTCTGCCGGGCATAGGGCAGTCCTCGTCCTTGGGTGGAGCAACTTCTCGGACTTGACGTCTCGGACGGTTCTGAGACTTGGCAAGACTTCTAGGGTTCTCGGTCTTTTTTCCTGTCCGTGTATTTGGATGTTGTTAGCAATGTCCTCGTGCTTCCTTCCGAGCAGACGAGACCTTTTGGGCTTCTGCCGTGATCTTGGACTTTGGGCCATTGGCCTCTACTTTGGGCTTCTCTTGCTGTCCAGCCCTTCTAGCTCATGGGCGCCCTTTTAGGCCTTCCGCGTGGGCCCCTTGAGCCGTGCTTCTATGGGCCCTTATATTGGAGCCCAACAAATATCAATACAAATAATCACAGGGCATTTTGCCCGATTCCCTTTGTCTTGGCCACTAGAGTTTGGGAGTTAAGCATGTCAGGGGCAGAGTGAGCATTGCTAGAAAATCATCATCAAGGGAGAAGTTTTTCTAGCAGAAGCACTGGCTGAAGAATGTGTCTGCTTCGCTATTTTTCAATAGTTAACTTTTCAGTCGTTTTTTTACATACAGTGTTAATGTTGCAGCCCGACTTCATATTTTCATCAGATTTAGAATGTTGGGGCTCCTCCTCCGTACTTTTCAATCTGAAATCTATACAACACAAATAATTGTGAGCTTAAAAAGTATAGAGGTTTTGACATTGGTATACTCTCCGACACTTAAATCAATTGCCTTTTTTAGAAAGTAAAGAAAGAAAAAAAGTGTTTATGTCGAGATGCTCTTTTTTTTTAAAAAAAGATGATGAAATAATTTAAATTTTACATATTTACGCTTGAAGCATCTTTTTTCTCTTCCCCCATTTTCTCTTGAGAAGGGGGTTATTTATATTTTTAGACAGCAGCTAAGTGCAGTTTTTCGTCTATATCCATTGTTTGCAAAACTGTCAGATAAGTATGACAGTAGTTTTTGTCAGTTGAACGGTTCTTCGGTGAAAAAGCAGTTGGTCCACTATGTTTGACTTTGTATTTGGGCCAAACAAATGCCTTGGGCCGCACTCCTTATGATGAACTTTAACCCTCGATTTGGACCAAACCCATCAGGCCTCAAACCCCACAACTCCACCCAATGCTTTTTTCTGGGTGGGAGGGAGGGAGAATATAATTGATAAATTATAGTATA
>JAODPA010066741.1:0-10818 GCA_025585075.1 Nepenthes mirabilis
GTTTAATTTGATATTTAATTTTAGATCCTCCCTCTGATTTATTGGACATATTTGATTTCATATATGATATTTGCTGGGTTTTCATCTAATATTTTATATTTTGTCCCTTCAGAATAGGGGATTATATTGCAGGAGTAGGATTGATATTCGATGCGGCATCATATACTCCAGCGAGTATCATATTTATTTAAAAAGATGGTATCGATTGTATATTGATTTTGTGGATTTCATTGGTTGGGATGTATTTGGATTTTGGAGTCGACCGAGTGTAGGCTTTTGGACTGTATATTGAGATTTGTTGGGTTTATGGCATTCATGGATGAGTTCTTGTACTTTTTTAGATATTTCCTTTACGACTATTTTAGAGCAAGTCGTGTTTTTGGTGTTCAAATGATTGTCCGATGAGATTCTATGCAGGTTGTATTTGGGTCCCATAGAGACTTGGTTTGTCATACCTTGGTTTAGAATTTAATCAATTATTAATTTGACATGCTTGGTTCGGGTTTGTGACGGGTCTCATATACCTCATACCTCCAATTTATTTTATTATAGTGCGTATACTTCTGATTCATAGTTATAAAGCTTGGACCCGTTTGCATTTGAATATCCAAGCGGAGTAGTTATCTCTTTAATTCGTATAATAATCCAAATTCTCGAGACGCACCATTAACGTAATCTGTGAAAAAAGTGATAATCAAGCAACTCAATCATGATAATCAAGCCATTCATTTGAAGAAAGAATATAGTCAATACCAGGGGTATAGTCAAGCATGCCACCCAAGAATATCATTTTTCATGGCGACGACTCGATAGAGGGTAACCAAGAAAATACTCGTTCGACAAAAATGTAAACATGAAGACGCTATTGGTCTAGGTCAACTCCATGTCTAGGGTTCTCAAGTCCCTTTGGAACAAATTAGAGTGATACCCACTAGGGGTCCCATCCTCCAATTCTTAAACTTTTACATCTAGAAAGAGGAATCGAAGGAAAAGGCAACCATCCAAGGAAATAATTTCGCAACCTAATGGCCTCAAAGTCTGAGAAGCCTTAAGTGATAAGGTCCATACTTGATTGAAAGGACAATTAAATTTCAAAACCCAAGAGGAAAGCTTAAATGGCAAAACCCATGCTATTTTCGAGATGTTGGAAAACCTTTAACTCATGACGAAGTTTCATGTAGCAGTCTTTCGAAAAAAATCCATAGCCGACAAGTCCCACATGTTTTGCTAAACCATTTGGAATTGAAGACATTCCTCAACGCGAGAGAGATTGCGTCTGCATCCCAGGAGGAGGAAAGAATTATAAAGATCGAGTAGTAGCTGTTCCGAGGAAATATGGATAGACATTTGGCCGAATTAGGCAGGTCTCCATTTATAAAGGAGATAATGATGTATCAACTCCCTCTCAAGTTTAAAATACCAACCCTGGAACCCTAAGATGGCAACTCTGATCCCATAGACCATTTGGATCATTTTTGTACATTGTTAGGATTTTAGGGCCTATATGATCCAACCTTATGTTTCCACTTCACCTTTCCCTCAAAGGGGATGCCTGAATTTAGTTTTAATCGCTGCTTCCAAATCTGATTTGAACATTCTAGCTGTCTAGTTGATAATTTTCTATCATATTTTGCTTCCAGTAGGAGAGAAAAAAGTAGCTGTGGTACCTTGTCCATATCCGGTAATGGCCAAACGAAAGTTTAAAGTGTTTCTTGACCCAATTTAATATTGAGGCCTAAGAAATATCAAAGCTAACTAATGAGATGAAGTTGAATTCCTTCATGGCGACTGTATAGTCAGGCAAATTTTTTAAATATTTAGTTTAATAAGAGCCCAAGATTTTTATTAAGGCAAAGACCATCACCTAAGTATATATCACCACCAAAGAGACTAACAAAGCAAATAGATCGGAGCGCACAAACCACCACCTTGGATCAATTGATGGAAAAAAAAGGAACGGTAACAATTCCTCAACCTAAGATCCTAGAAAGCAACTAAGGGCGGAACCAAGGGTCAAGAGAGAGTACAGAGCTTTGAACCTAGCTCCTTTGAATGACACTTAAACAAATATATTGATATAGATCCAAAATGAGAAATTTCTGAAATAGTTTCAATCGGTCAAGAACTTGGAAGGAGAAGACTAGTCAAAATACTATTTCTACCATCGTTCTTAGGGTCATAGTACCGAAAACTACTGGACTTTGTAAAAGGAGATTGAGACCCTCATCCAAAGAGGGTATCTCAATAAGTTCTTAAGAGACCCAGGGAAAGCTGTTGAGAGTGCCAATAACGGGAATGAATAACAAAATTAACCATGCAATCGAGTAACGGCCGAAATAATAAACATGATATCGATGAGGCCACTCAAAAGTAAAGCTCCAGATCACCCTAAGAAAACTTTCAATAATAAGAAATGTAGGCTAGGAATAAGGCATAGTATAATTAGTTTTAGTAATGACAATATGACTCAGGTAGTAACTCCCCATTTTGACCCTCGTTTTATATCTACATTAGTTTCGGACGACACCCTCGAATGCCAACTGAAACAAGTCTTCGTTAATAATAAAAGTTTCAAGAATATACTTTACATTGATTCTTACTATAAATTCAAATTGAAAAAGAGTCAAATGAGGCCTGCCAAGGGACCCTTGTATGATTTAGACAATGAACCTGTATCGGTCCAAAAAACTATTCAATTAGAAGTAACACTAGAAAAGCACCCAAAGACAACCTCTCAAATGCTAACATTTCTAGTAGTAAACTTACCTTTGGTTTACAACGCATTATTAGGGTGATCTTTCTTAGTGGCGTTCGGAGTAGTTACTTCAATCCCTCATTTAAAGATGAGGTTCATGACTCCAAGTGGAGTCGAAGAGATCCTAGGCAACCAAGTCACTGACCAAACCTACTACCTAGCTCAAATCAATCAAGCAGTTCCAAATCAACCAATTGATGAATTCGACCTTTGAGATGTAGTAACCTACAGTATGGTCAATCCAGAGAGTCAACTGACCAAATCCCATTAGATTCGAGCGAACGTGAGAAATGAGTACAAATCAGAGGTTCTCTTCGAGATCAACTACGTTGGCAACTAATGACTTTTCTTTAGCAAAACTCAATTGTGTTTGCTTGGACACCAATGGATATGTTATGGATTCCGACTAAGGTGATGGTCTATAGGTTGGATCTTGATCATAGACGCAAATCGATCAGACAAAAATAGATGAACCACTCTATAGAGAAACTCATTGTCATGAGAGAGGAAGTCAAAAAGTTTTTCAACACAAGCTTCATAAGAATAGTACAATACCCAAATTTGTTGTCGAATATAGTGCTCGTCAAGAGAAGTAATAAAAATGGCGAATGTATCCCAATTTCATCGATGTAAATAAAGCTTGTCAGAATGATAGATTTTCACTACCAAGAATTAATTTGCTGGTTGACTCAACATCCGAGCATAAGCTACTAAACTTTATGGGTGCCTATTCATAGTACAATCAAATTCGAATGTATCATGAGGATGAAGAGCTCACCTTCTTTATTACCGATCAGGGGATATATTATTACAAAATCATACCCTTCGGTCTAACGAACACAGGAGCAACTTATCAAAAGTTGGTAAATAAGATATTTGAAGCACAAATAGCAAGAAATATAGAGGTATATGTGGATAACATACCCATCAAAAGCAAACTAGCCGATAATCATATTTGCAACCTAGGTAAAGCTTTCGAGGTGCTTAGAGTGCACCAAATAAAATTAAATCCAACAAAGCACTTGTTCGGATTAACTATTAAAAAGTTTCTTGGATTTATAGTATCTCACCGGGGAATTGAGGCGGTTCTCGAGAAAGTCCGGAAGTTATCTAAGAGACTCGCGGCACTCTCTCAATGCCTGACAAAATTTGTGAAGAAATACATTCCATTGTTTAAGGTTTTGAGAGAATTCTAATGGACAGAAGACAATCAATCAGCCTTCCAAGAACTAAAGGAATATCTCGCCAACTCTCAACTCTTGTCCTCTCCGAAAGAAGGTAAATAATTATACATTTATCTAGTCATATCCGACATGGCACTAAACTCGGTCCTAGTCAGCTAAGAATTTGAGGTACAGTGGCTGATCTATTATGTCAATAAAATTTTGACAGATATAGAGACTCATTACTCACATGCTGAAAGGATCATTTTAGCACTGGCCCACTCTGCCAGAAAGTTTCAGCCATACTTTCAAGCTCATAAGATCATTGTCCTAACTAATCAATCGTTAAAGAGGATCCTACAGAAACCCAAGGTGTCCAAACAATTGATTAAGTGGACTGTGAAATTAGGTGAGTTTGATATAAAATTTTGAGAATAGATGACCATAAAAGGGTAAGTCGCGAATTTCATAGTCGAAATGATAACCCCGATTCTAATTGATCTCAAGAAGTATGGAGACCCCCTATAAGATGAAGAGGCATTGACATGAATCTTGCACATAGAAGAGTCATCTTTCCAGTTAGGGAATGGAGCTAGTGTGGTTCTGAGAATTTTGGATGGGTCAGAGGTAAAACAGTCGATGACATTCAGATTTTCTACCACTAATAATGTCGTAGAGCATGAAACCTTATTGGTTGGGCTCAGACTAGTAAAAGAATGCTCAACCAAAAGCCAGATTGTTCACAGCAATTTCGAGCTGATCGTCAACCAAATGATCAAAAATTTTGAGGCGTCTAGTCCATCACTCATAAAATATCTTGTTAGAATAAAGAGCCTAATCGAGTCATTCAATAAGATAAAAATTTGTCACATCCCAACAAAAGAAAATTAGAAGACAAATCAGCTAGTAAAAACAGTAGCGTTTGGAAACCTTGAGCAATATGTCAGAAAGATGAGAGAAGTCCTTACAATCCCAAGCATAAATGTCTCAGAAAAAAAGATATTCCAAATCTAAGACGGCAATATCAAGATGACTCCGTATAAAAGATATCTTGAAAATTTTCTTCTTTCAAAAAACCTAAAAGAAGCCAGACACATAAAAAGAATAGTGGGGTGGTACACTCTTATGGACGAAAAATTGTACCGAAGAGGGTACTCCATTCTTTACATGCAGTATTTGACACCAACCAAAACTAACTACATGCTAAGTGAAATACATCTCAAAATTTGTGGGTTACATATAGTAGGTAAAAACCTAACGTTCAAGGTCATATAGTAGGGTTACTACTGGCCCATGATAAAGAAAGACGATATAAAGATTGTAAAAAAGTACGAAAATTGTTAGATCCATGGCAACGTCCTTCCTTGGCTTCACTTCAAATTTCAGACCCTACAGTCGCCCTAACCGTTCACTCAGTGGAGGCCTGACATATTAGTCTCATTATTCATTATATCAAGACAAAGAAAGTTCATTATAGTACCCAAAGATTACTTCACAAAATTGGTAGAGGCTTCTCCACTGGCAAGAATAATTGAGTAAAATGTGACTGAATTCGTTTGACAGGGTATCATTTGCAGGTTTGGGATCTTTGAGGTTATAATGATCAATAATGGAATCCAATTCATTTAAAAAAGGTTCACCAAGTACTGTACGACTTTGAAAATTAAACTGATGGATACTTCTGTTGCTTATCCGTAGATAAACGGGTAAGTAGATGTGACAAACTGAACCGTATTACATGGTTTGAAAACGAAGTTAAAAGATACTAGGGGCTTCTGGGTAGATGAGCTACCCTTTGTATCGTGGTCCTGCTAGATGACCCCTAGAGAACTAACACGAGAGACACCATTCAACTTGTGTTAATGGGATAGAGGCGGTCATTTTGGTAGAAATTAGGCTACCCAGTCTCTGAGTCAAAAACTTTGACTCACAAAGCAATTTCCAACTTCTAAGAGGACATCTCGATCTACTTAAGGAAATCCGAGATGCGAAAAAAGTGTGGATCTTAGCTTGTCAGTAATGAGTTGCTCGGTATTACAATTAAAAGGTGAGAGCTCGACAATTCGAGGTGAGAGACCTAATTTTGAGGAGTATAGAGGTTACAGACAAAATCGCCAATAAGAACAAACTCTTCCCTAATTGAGAGGAACCATTCCTAGTATTAGCCATTCTTCAGAACGGTGCGTATAAACTATACACTCAAAATAAAAAATTGGTCCCAAAAGGTCTTCTACCTCAAAAAATATTATCAATAAATTTATACAGAATAGAGGTAAGTTTTGTGCACAATATATAGGGTGCTTATATGATGTATTTAATCATGTTGATAATAATAAAATTGCTACAAATTTGTTATATTAATTGCTTAATTATATGCTTGCATATGATTTCATAAATACAAGTGACCATGATCGACCCTAAATCGGGTGAAATTTTTACATGTTAAAATGACCTAATAAAAAACAAGGTCACAACCTCAGTTGAAGCAACCAAGTAATGCAAAAGAAAATCGGACACCAACTATCATATAAAGACCCAGGGAACTTGCAAACCAAAATCCAACCCCTTTTTAAGAGGTCAAAGTAAACATCAAAGAAAAAACTTAGGAGTTTTCCTAGTATGAGTGCAATAACGTCCTCTCATAGAAATGAGTATCATCAGTTAAATACCATCGACGGATTATGGTCTAACAAAGCCCGGTAGTAATGGCAACCACACCTAGTCAGCAAACGAAGAACTTACTAAACAAAAACTCAGCATGTAAAAAGAGTAGCATTAGTGACAATGATTGGAAAAATCTTGCTGGTTGAATTATTAAAATAGAAATATCAATAATAAGGAGATCCAAACTTTCAACATAAAGATTACATATTACAAGTGCACTATCCATTGCCTACAAAAGAGAATCTTGACTACCCAAAGGTCCGGGACCAACCAAAAATCATGATGACAAATCCCCACCAGGCTCCAAGAATTCCTTGATGTTAGAACGCCAAGAAATTTTAGAATTTCTCAAATCAAAATAGCTTAAAGAAAAGTCAGGAGCTACCAAAGATATGATCCGCTTGCTAGTTGAAAACTCCTCCTAAAACCTGTCGTCCAGAGTAAGGCTAATCTCTTCTGGTCGAAAATGTGCCCTCGGCTCTACCTCAAGACGAGCGCGCTTAATCTGAGATCAGCAATTAGGCTGGCATCTGAAGTTAATCGATACTCAGCCTCCTAGAGTCTGTCCTCGAGTGAGGTGATCTGATCCATATTGACGGCTTTTTCATTTGAAAGCTCTTGAGATCTTACCAACCACTCGGATAACTCTCCATCTAAGTAAGTGGCCCAATCCCAACTTTGCTCGATCTTGACAATGACAGCATCAGCTGAAATTTCCATCTCCCTGAGAATGGCAGGGTCATTGTAGACTTAGGATAGGTGAGCAATTTCGATATCACGTCTGTACAACCTATCCTCAAACAGGCGAACCAACTCTTATGACTGTCAAATAAAGCAAACCAGTCAATCAAAAATAGCAGTAACAAGGGGAACATTTGGAGATGAAGGGTTACATAAATAGTATTTCAAAGGGAAATGATCTCTCTTGGAAAGGACTTGAAGAAGATCCAAACTCGGAGACAAGCGAAGTCCTCCAGCATAAAAGAGATAGAGCGTAACGTTGGAGAGGAACTTCAAGCCCGAGGAGAGGAGAAAAAGTGTCTGAATTCCCCAGGTGCCCAGATGTCAAAGCATTAACTTGAGAAACCTCTTTCTCTTTCAAAGCCTCCTGATTATTATCAAGAAATTGACCTATCGCCTAGGTGTTATTAATAAACTCCACAATGAAAGCAACAAGAGACATAGAAATAGGCTTGTCAGGTGACAAATTAACAAAAATTATCACCCCGTACTCAACTATAAACGGAGTAGCAGTTAGATCATTTGATTCATTGGCAACGGGGTCATTTATTCTAGAAATAATGGGTAATAAAACTTCACCATCCATTGTGAATTCGGGCAGCTCTTAAAAAATCGGGCAACCCGATGAAGAATAGATAGAAGTTGACCTCTGAAATGACTCACCGGCTTCTAACATGGTCATATCATCACTGTCGTCGTCAATTACCCTATCATAGTCGCCAAATGAAAACAAGAGGGGATCTACCCTTTTGGCTGCCCTTTCAGGAGAATCCCAAATAAAAAGTTCTCCTGATTTTCTCTTGGGTCGGTAGAAAGGCATATTAGTAATTGCCTCCCCTTCAGCTCTCACTTCCTAATTGACCTCACTGAATGCCTGTAGGGTCAAAAGATTTTTTTTCTCCAAAATGAAATAGTATTTTTCTCGATCAGTTCAATCAAATGCCGAAAGTCTCGTTTTCTAAGACATCTCCAAAATAAGCAGGTTTAACTAATTTCCATTCATTGGAAAGGATCTAGCTGGAAGGGCCGCAATATAAAAGTATGAATCTTTCTACCCATTTATTGAGTTCAGATTATCCCCGCTTATTTTATACTTTTTTCATGGAGTAATAGAATCCAAGCACTCTCTTAATTAAACCAAAAAATAATTTTAACGACTTTGATGTCTAGACAAAGTTTCCAGTGATAGAGAAAAGCGCATAGGAAAATCAAATACCTAATGGCGTTGGGATCGAGGAGCACTATAGGAATTTTGAGGGCCTCTAAAATCTCATATAGTTCCCTCACGAAGAGAATATGAAACCCTTCCTTCAAATGAATCTCATATATGGTATAAAGTCAAGTCGAGGAGAGCAAGCACTCTCATAAGACGAAGAAACTTGGAAGGAAATGCCGATAGGAATTTTAAATCTATTATAAATATCTACCACATCCTTAATAGTGATGACAGATGGAATCTTAGCAACGCCCCTAGAAACTACATAAAGGGCTATGAAAATGAGAAGAAGTGAAAAGTGAATTAGGGTTAGCAGAAGTGAAAATGAAGAAGTGCAGAAATGAAGGAGCGCTAAACTTTAAATAGGTAAGGATCATAGGCCAAAACGGCATTGTTTGTTCTTGCCAGAGTGACGCACCTTCATAATGGCTGAGACGCATGTTAGTATGAAAATGCACTGCATTTTCATACTAACATGCATTTTCACTGAACCATTCATGACGGCCTAACACAATGCCACCCAAAGAAGATATGCACAGCGCTGTATCCACTCAAATGCGTTGATTATGATAACCTAACACAATGCTTTTCAAGACAGTAGACTGGCAACTGGCAACTTTGACACGTAGTTAATTGTGATGGGACAAGTCAGCCTTAATTAAAGTTGATCCAGTTGATTTACAGATATGTAAACAATGCGTTCAATCAAATTGAATTGCTGCACATTGGATTGTTAGAAGATCAAGTTGTCAAAGATCTGAGTTATCAAATTGTTAAAAATTAAATAGCAAAAAATGGCATTCTAATGCATGTCCACCACTCAATGCATCAACTACTCAGAGAACCCAAATATATTAAATCCATACAAAGAAAGAAGAATATCATTCGGGTAGTTCTATTTATTAATTCTTTTCATAACGTATAAGCTTATAATAGTAAAGTACAACTCAAGTGAAAATGATGAAAAATATAGAACAACCCGTTAAAAAAACCCTCTTTCCAGGAACTTCAATGGCAATGTGAAGGGAGGCAAAGAACAAAATTCATCTACCCAAGCCTACAATAGTTGTTCGGGTCACCTCATGTGTAAATATAAAGTTAAGGACCTTATTACAATGATGAAGGCTTGGCTTTGGGACAAATGTAAAAGAGGAAAAATAAAATTGCTTTCCATATAAAGAGGGTAGCCAAGATAGTCTTCAACCATGGTTTAAAAATTTTGAGAGAAACTTTCAACAATTCCGACAAGTACTACTCGTGACAATGAAGACACTATGATGATACAAAACAGACATACCATCAAGCAAGGCAAAGAAAGTTCCTCAATTTATAGCCGAGAAGAAGGCTTAGTACATATTTAATTCAGCAAGATATCAAATCACAACAATTGATGGTAAAGAATAAAATCTTACCAAATAAGATCCTAAATTAGTAGAATAACTGGGAAAGGGGTATGCATTGATAAAGTCGCAGTTGGCATCCCATCAATGACATGTTGGGGCTTTGAATTCAAACCTCCAAACAATGGGGCTAGTGATGAGTATAACCAAAAATGGGTCAATCCAATACTCAATTGGATAAGAGGTCTAAATGCCAACGGCTCAACAAAAAATAATGTAAATGTTCGAAAGCACGAATTAAAGGACAACGTCTGAGCATCCAAATATTAAAAAACCATAATGAGTAGCTTAAATGACCAATATAGAAGAGTAGTCGAAATGATACTGTACCTGGAAAATAGATAATATTATTATTAAATAGGGACAACCATTACACATTATCAGTAACACATCTTACCATTGATTTGAAATAGTATCATACATATGTATCGATCTCAAATGCTAATTAGCCAAACGGTGCCTCTGGATATAAATAAAAACTCTCCTCAAAGAGAGAAAAAAGGCGACTCAATAAGCAAATATATAAAAGAAGAATAACCCTCCAAACATACACTCATTCCTATACTCTTTTATTCCCTATATTTTCTTCATCAATATCTTTCCAAGTCCATTATAAATATTATTGATTTGAATATCGAAAAATATATTAAAAATAAGATCTGTATACCTTGTACCTCTAATTTATTTTATTATTGTGTATAGGAATCTAATTTATAGTTATGAAGATCAGACCAATTTATATTCAAACATCCGAGCAAAGTAATCGGTTTTCTAATTTGTAAGACAATTTAAAGTCTCGAAATGTATCAAACTCCTTTCTTCACTATATTTATCAGGATATATTCTTCACTCAAGAATATTTTTTCACTCAAATACAAA
>JAODPA010066742.1:0-10817 GCA_025585075.1 Nepenthes mirabilis
GCTTCAACTCTTTTAACATTTCATTTCATTAAACCAAAATTTGTATAGAGATGTCATTCTAAAACCTGATTATAACCAAAAGTTAATGGTGGAAGCAAATCTATTCCAAAATATATACAAGTGGAAGCATAGTCCTTCATTCATTTACATTTTGAGATAATTACATTTAAAACTATCAAAATCCTCAAAAATCTTTAACAGGCTTTTCGATTCCAAAATTACTCCTGGCTAAACTTTATCTATTCTTGTTTATCCAGTACCAGTTTTACAGTCTCATCTAGAGGGAAAAAATTATAACAGAGTAAGTCGAAACTTAGCAAGGTACCAAAAACATATAATATAAATCATAAATGTGATAATACAAAGTCATAGAAAATACTGGAGTTCATGATCAATACCGATTCTGAAGTTCTTAATTCGATGCCAATTTTCGAAGTTCACAGTTCAATGCAAATTTCCGGAGTACAAAATCCTATATTTTAATGTCAACTTTTTCGAAGTACAGAGTCCAGCGTCAAAGTCTAAAGTTCACAATGCAATAACAATTTTCGAAGTTCATGTACAGGATCAAATTTTCAAAGTCCATAATGCCATGTCATTTCCATTGTTCAAGGGGACCTAGCTAGTAGACCCTACCAGCTAAGGGGGAAAGAAATTAAGAGTAGATTGTGTTCACTCTACACAATCAAAGGCCATAGTTTCAAAATCATATCCATTTCCATTTCCATTCAGAATCCAAAGTCTAAAGTTCCATAACTCTATCCTCCTTAACGTCCCGAGGAGGGGTGGACCACGTATCACTCTATGGATGGAGTTACCATTGATTATCACTGTAATGTTCTAAGGCATGCCAGAGAACTTTATCTGGCTGTATCACAGTTCTTGGTCCAAAGTACTTATTCAAAGTTCAAAGAAAATTCGTCATATTTCAAGGCCGATTCAAAGTTCACGTATTCCATGCTCCGATCAATTTCATAAGGCCTTCATATTTTTAACATTCCAATTTCCATACAGGATTTCCATGCAAAACAATCTGATCATGAAATGAATAGAAACATGGGTTAACATATAAAAATCAAAGTCATGGGTTATACTGATGCAAAGCAATTCCGATTGTAACTTGAACAATAAAGCATGTGCTAAAATATGAAGTCAGAGTCAGGAATTATAGATTCTCAAAATATGAAACTTAGTTCAGAATCGTAAAATTGATGCATGCTTCGTAATGAAACTCAAGAAATGGGATTTAGAACATAATTATCAAAGAAATGATGTAGAAAACAAGCTCCAAAGTACTCTTACATTAAAGCATTCTAAAAATCTGAACTTCAAAATGGAGAGTACACTTGCCTGATTCTCCAAGTCCTTACTCCAACCTGGCCTAAGACTCCCTTTTTCTTCGTCTCCTACTTCCCCCATTCCTTCACAGATTTTCTAACTCCTTCCCAGATTATGGAACTCAGTATTTATAGAGGATGGGTTAGGTGGGAGTAGGTAAGGTAAGTCACTTGGTATTTTTCTTCTAGAAGGTCAGCGAAGTAGGTGAAAGAAATTTACTTACTCTTAGTAGGTGAAAAAAGGTCAACGAAGTGGGTAAATCCACTCCGGCTATCGTCAACTCCAACCATCATTAACTCCAACCCTCCTCTTCGTCCGTTATCAACTCCAACCTTCATCAAACAACCTCAACACTTTGGCCTTCATCAAGCATTCTTAACACTTTGGCCTTCCCGAAACCATCTCATCACTTTGGCCTTCATCAAGTATCCTCACAATTCCACTCTGGCCTCCTCTTGCTTCCATAATCACTCCAGCCCTTAAGAGGTCATAAGGCCACTCTGGCCTCATGGGTGCACAAGGCCACTTCGGCCTTTACAAGTCCATCCTCCATTCATCATGCACTTTGGTTTTCATGAAGCCACAAGACCACTTCAGCATTTAAGGGATCACAAGCCACTTTGGCCTTCATGAGGCCACAAACCACTTCGGCCTTCATGAGGCCACAAGGCCACTCCGGCCTTCAAGAGGGAACAAGGCCACTCTAGCCTTCATGAGATGATAAGGCCACTTTGGCCTTCAAGCTTGTCTCATCCTACTTCGGCTCTTATAAGTTCATCATACTTTTTTAGCCTTATTAATTCATTACCATGTACTTCCTAATTCTTATGTTTTTGGGATCTCGATCTCACAGAGAGAGTGCCTAAATTATTGGATGAACCAGATCCGGTGAAGGTGGATATTCGGATTCGAAGGATGAAGAAAATTTTTATGGTGATCCAGTGCTCCGATCAAGAAAAGGTCACCTGGGAGTGCCTGATGATGATATTACTTGGGGAATGTTTAAAGAAGCTTTATGGAAAAATACTTCCCCTGTAGCCTCCAAGATTAGAAGGAGGAGGAATTTATGCGACTGAGACAAGAGACTCGTACAGTGGTAGAATATGATGGGAAGTTTGCTGAACTGTCTCGATTTGTGCCATACTTTGTGGGGGACGAATTAAGGAAGGCTAAAAACTTCCAGTAGGAATTAAGAGACAATATTAGGAGGCAACGGGTGACTCGAATGCTCCAGACTTACATGGAGATTTTAGATCGAGTTTTGATATTTGAAATGGAGTTAGTGACGCAAAAATTCTTTGCTAAAAGGACAGCTAGCAGGACAAGTTACAATATGGGATCGAATATAGGGCCTTCAGGGCCATCTAAAATGGCAAAGACGACATATAAAGGAAAGAGTATCACTGAAATTCAGTCAGTGATGAGTTTTCAGGCGTCAGCAGCTGGTTGTGTTCATTATGGGAGGAAGCACATGGGGAAGCCCTGTTATAGAGCGTCAGGGGCATGTTACAATTGTGGTTAGTAGGGCACCCGATTAAGGATTTCCCTGTGACAAAACGAGTTATTTTCCTCAAATAACCTCAATCCTTAAACAGATAACTAAAGCCCATAAGAAAATAATACAAATATCTATAGAAAATCGGACAAAGTCTCCTCTAAAACTGAACAAAAACCAATACAGACAACCTAAAATTTATATAATCTGGACAAGCATGCAGAGAAAAGACTTCAACAGATATTCATAATACAATACAGGATCCTCTAACGTCATATATACATCCATGGCTCCAATTTAACATTCATATCTACTACATCACATTCAGATGAGAGATGCCGTCTAGGACCTATATAAATCAAAAAAATCAGATAGTAGAAGCAGAACTATTTCCATAAGATAAACCTGTAGAAGTATAAATATTGTTCCAACAAAATATATAACATGCTAAGGCCATAAATGTACAATTTTCATCCATAAGTTAGTCATTTACACTTAAGCTATTAGAAATCCCATAATCTTCAGTAGGACATGAGGCTCCCCAAAAATCTTATTTATTAAGCTTTGTCTATTCTTACTTATTCGATACTAGCTCTACTGTCTCATCTAGAAGGAAAAAAATAGCAAAAGTGAGTTGAAACCTAATAAGGTACTATAAAACATGCAAATATAAAATCTTTCATACAGAACATGAATGATGTAAAGCAAAAGTCATGAAAATTGCCAAAGAATAGAAATGCATATGGAACCACGAGAAAAGCATAAATCGATATAAACATGTATTGGAAATCGTAAATCACTATCAAATTTTGTCTGTTATTTGAAATTCAACTTTACTATCCGAAGGACCCAAACTAGTAGACCCTACTAGTCGAGGGGGCGTATAGTCGAGGATAGATTATATTTCGCACACAACTAGAAGCCAGAAATAGTACAGTAGTTTCCTTCTAGCGGGATCAGTTACAGTAACACCTCCTGAAGATAGGTTAGACTCAGAATCTACCCTCAGATGTTAATGCCCCAAGGAAGAGCAGACCACGTATCACTCCAGGGATGAAGTTATCCTCAATTATAATTGTAACGTTCTATGGCATACCGGAGAATCTTATCTGACTGTACAACAGTCCAAGGTCTGATTTTCTTATCGATTTAATAGAACTAAAAATATTTTTATCCTTAACTCTTAGCTCATTATGCCTCGAGGGACAGTCAAAATCATACAGATAAACCTTCAGAAAGCTTCAGAACTTTCTCGGTAATTTAACAGTATAGTTCAATGTTAAATTTTTTAGATAAAAATCATCTTATAAACATTAACATTTTACAAAATCACATTTATATCTCAAGATTCAATAAATTTAAACACCAAATCCCTAATTTTTGTTCTAGGGTTTCATGCAAAGCTTCTGAATATAAATCGAATACCGAACGCATGCTTAATTATGAAATCGAAGCCATAAATCATGATACATATGGGTAAACGTGAAATCTATCCGTAAAATGTGGAGAAACATGTACTATTAACAAGAAACCATGAAGGAAAGGGGTTTTAGAGCATAAATACCAACATGGAGATATTAAAAAGAGGTAAAAATAAAAAAACAACGTTACCGCTTGCCATAACCTGATCTATCGTTTTCCTACTCTGATTGGATCGAAATTGATGAAGAATCCCTTCTATTTCCCTTTTCTCCTCTCCCTCATTCGTTGTTTTTCTTCAAGCCCTAGGATTCTCTCTCTTCTTTCCCTTTTAAAAACGAAAACAAATCAGATCGGTAGCTAAAAGTCGGGTTCGCGCTCGATTACCTAGTGAGCGCGCTTCGAGCTTACCCACAATGAAATCAGCACCCTCTATCTCGCTCGAGCAAGCGGCGTACGCAGGCCTTTCTAGAGCAATTTGTTTTTAGCGCTTGTTGTTGGGCTCGAGCTAGCAGCAAGCCAAGCTCTACTGTTTGCTGCACTAAGCTATTTTCCCAAATTTCTAAATTCCACTTATTCCATACTCAATTATATCAAGTTAATAGAATTTACCATGTTTTGAAAACTCGAACCTCACGATTCTCCACCACTTATAGAAGTTTCGTCATCAAAATTTAATGAACCTCAAATTTCCTTAATCGGATGAAACCTTTCTAACATTCCCAAGTTATTTCTTCAATTAAATGATTATCCTAGGAAACCTCAAGCATCCAAATCGCCTTGATCTTTAATACCTGATTCGTTCTATACTCATCTAGATTTATCAAATCCGAAGGCAAGCCAAATTTATTCATTACTTCTCCAACTCAGTTTGAAACTTCAACGGTCAGAGGTCCTTGCTTCAGTTTACGCTCAACCTCAAAAGTAATCATTCCTTCTGAGCCTCAAATCGAATATCAAAATGTATGGGTTCACCACGATTCTGCTATGCAACTCTAGTTAATTTTCTAACTATGAACCATCCGATTGTAATCCACCACCAAATCCAATTTAACATAACACCCACAATTCTCCAATCAAGCTGGCTAAGATTTTGACATAAACCTCAAATCACAACCAAACCCAAAATCAGAAATACTCTATATCCTCATTAATTTGTTGGTATGTCTTCAAACCGACATCCACCTAAAATACAAAATCCATATTGGCAAGAATGGTCGATTTAGCAGAAATTTAACAAATATTTACATGTGAGGCCCCGGGACTGAAAACATGATAATTGAAAATAATTAAAATGATTATAATCATTAAGAGGCCAAGCATGCATTGAAAAATGAGAGTTGAAAGTAAAAAGGTTGGAAAATACCTGAGTTCAGCAAGTAGTAGGGTTGCGCTTGCCGTGCGCTTGAGGTGCGATAGCGAGCGCAAAATCAAGTACCTAGCCCCTCACCGTGCACCAGTCACGCTCGAGCAAGCCCCTGGCAGAAACCCTACGCTTCCCGCACGCTCGCTGGGCACCCAAGGTGGGCGCTGGCAGAATGTAGCGCGCGGGCTAGCGCTGGCAGAATGTAGCATGCTCTCCCCGCGCTCTCCACACGCTCAAGCGCGGTCCCGATTTTTGCCCGTATCCTGATTTCGTTTTTGTTATAAATAGAAGGGGGAAAAGGAGAATATGAGAGCAACTGAGGCACGAACGAAGAGGAGGGAGAAGAGAAAAGGAAAAAGAGGAAATCACTCATTTTGATCCACTCCGGGTAAAAATAACGGTAGATCGGGCTCAGGCAAGTATACGTCGGACGTTATTTTTCATTTTTACCATTTTCACTTGCTTTAAAATCGATGAAAATGCTCTAAAATGTTATTGTTGCATGTTTAAAGTAAACGAAGCATGTTTCCTTTGATTGTTCAGTTAGATTTTCTGTTTACTCATATGTATTGCAAGATTTGGCTTCGATTTCATAAACAAGCATATAATTAGTGTTCGATTTGATTCCGGAAGCATGTGATGAAACCCTAACTCAAAAATATTAGGGATTTTTGGTTAAATTGCATGATTTAGTATATGTGTATGGATTTATGGCATTAATTTCATGAATAAACACATGTTTGGTGTTCATTTTGAGTCCGGAAGTTTTGACGAAGCCCTAGGTACGAAAATGAAGGGGTTTAATGATTTTTAACCGTAGCTCCTGTTATATAAAAGATAATTGGCACTGAAATGAAGCTCTTAGTATAATTTATTTTTGAAAATTTTACACGGACTTATACCGATAAATTTTCATGCACTTCTAAAGTAAAACTGAAGGATTTTTAGACCGTTACTGTATGTTCTAAACGTTCTGAAGTTAACTAAAGAAAAATTATGAAACTCTGATTATGAAAGAAGGTTTTCAGTTAAGAAGTTATTTTTGATATTGTCATTTAGGACCCAGGACTGATTACAGTAAGGTTAGATTCTCTAGCGTGCCTTATAACTTTACGATGGTGATCTAGGATTACTCTGTCCATAGAGTTATATGTGATCCGTCCTTCCTCGGGGTATTATGGTGAGGAGGAAAGTTCTGTTTCTAGCCTACCTTCGGGAGGCACACCTATACTGATCCCTTGGGATGGGATTTTCTATCACTGGTTATAGCCTTCGATTGTGAGATGTACACAATCTATCCTCGATCATTCACTTCCTCAACTAGTAGGGTATACTGGTAGGGTCTGTTACTGCACTGTTCTGCACCACTATTCCATACTGATTAATGTTCTGTACTGATATAAAAGAGAAAGTTTCTGATTTTTCTTTCTAAATTGCACCGATCTCTGATTTCTAAGTTTAGTAATCGTCAAATTATGCTTTCTCTGTTTTCTATGTTCTATTTTGCATAATCGTTCTGTTTCTGCATAGTTTCATGAGATTCCTGCATAACTGATTTATTGTATAACTGCATATACCTTGCTGGGCCTCGGCTCACTATTTTATTATTTTTTTCCTCCAGATATGACTGTAGAGCTAGTGCCTGACCAGAAAGAGTGACTAAAAGCATCTTCTAAATGCTTTTGAGGATCTGAAGCATTTTGGAGCTATTTTGAGAGAATCAGTTGGATATAAAGACTCGACTGGATAAGTGATTTTGTATATAGATTCTATATCTATGGATGTTCATGTATATGTGAATTTTGTATAGAAATGCATGTGAAGTATGTGATGGTAAAAAGAAAAACTATACTCCTGTAGGTTAATAGTTCAGCTTCCGCTCTATACTTTTGGATATTCTGTACAGGTCCTAGATGGCATCTCGTTTATGAATTACGGTGTAGTAGATGGTTTGATGGATTAATACCATGGATGACATCTGTGATCCAGTGTACGTGTGTTGTAGGAAGAATTACAGTATAAATTGATAGTTGTGTGCTTGTACTGGTTGGTTATATAGGTTCTGTACAGGTTGTATTTTTTAGTTTTCATTCAATTATAAAGGAGACTCTGCCAAAATTTATGTAGAAGTTATACTTTATATTTTGGTCATAAATCCTGTTTCTGTCTTGATGGAAGTTTCTGAAAAAAAATTCGTTCCGTCACAATTGGTATCAGAAAATTGAGATACCTTAGGAATTGGTTGACCGAAAAGTGGAAGGATAGGCTTAAATCTCTGTACTGGATTACTGTAGGAATAGGTTGAGGAAGTTAAGGCAACTAGAACCCTTAAGAGATTGGTTCTTAGGCTAGGTTTAAATTTTCTTAAACTGTTGACTATTTCTTTTTCCTTCCACTGATTTCTTATCCTTGTAACATTGTATTTGTCTTGATTATAGGATGGCTAGTAGAAGGGGTAGAAGAAATGACCGTGGTGGTGCTAGTATGCCCTATGATAGAGAGGCTGCTTACATCGATCTGTTGGAGAGAATGACCAATGTAGTAGAATCTATCGAGCAGAGACACATGGCTCTAGTTCTTGCACCCGAGCCAGCTCCGGCACTTCTTGCTCCTATGACTTATGATAGATTCACGATGGAGTGAGCACTGAGCTTCCTAAGAAATCCTGATCCGGCAAAAGGGAGTGTGTGGTTAAAGAGGATGAAGAAGATATTCGCTGTGATTGGGTATACCGATTAGGAGAAGGTCATCTTCGTGGTGTGTAAATTGAAGGGCGAAGCTGATAGTTGGTGGAGCATGGAGAAGAGGTCGATCGGAGTGCCCGATGATGTCATTACTTGGGAGATATTTGAGGATGCGTTTATGAAGAAATACTTCCCATCCAGTCTCCGAGATCAGAAAGAGTAGGAATTTATGAGATTGAGATAAGGAAATATGACAGTGAAGGAGTACGATGCCAGATTCACTAAATTATCCCGTTTTGCACCCTTCTACATAGAGAATGAGCCGAGAAAGGTGAAGAAGTTCCAACAACGGTTACGAGATGACATTAGGAAGTCGCTGTCAATTCTAGAACTCCAGACTTATGCTGAAATTCTGGATAGGGCAGTGATCTATGAGAAAGAAGCAGAGACGGAGAGATTTTATACAAAGAGGACCACTAGCCAGGCGGGAGTTAGTACCGGATCTGCTGTGGGATCTTCTGGACCGTCCAAGAGAACTAGGACAGCTAACAAGGGAAAGAGTGTTGTACTGGCTCAGTTAGTGACCGGTTCTAGAGTATCGGCTAAAGATTGTACCTTCTGTGGGAGGAGACATCCGGGGCAAGCATGCCGTAAGATATCGGGAGTATGTTTCAAATGTGGACAGTAGGGTCACCAGATTAAGGACTATCCACTACCTCCGAGGGTAGAAGGAAAGAAGCCTACTGTCTTGGCAAAGGCCTTTGCAGTAACTGTTCAAGACCTGGAAGCATCTCCGAATGTCATGGAAGGTACTTTTTCTATTTGTGGAGTTTTTGCATCTATATTGTTTGACTTAGGATCTACCCACTCCTTTATTTCTTCGTGATTTGCATACTGCATTGTATTTGCCCTGTGTATTTTGGATTGTGAATTGTCTGTGGGTACTCCCCTGTGATCACGGATGTTATGTATCCTGGATGTATAGTTGAGGTGAATGAAAAATATTTGGTGTTGGATTTGGTGTTATTGAACATGGGGGATTTTGATGTGATTTTAGTAATGGACTGGCTGGCCAAATATCATACCAGTATTGACTATTTTCTGAAGAGGTTTTGTTTTAATATTCCTAGAATGGAATCCTTTTTCTTTCAGGGTATTAAGAAAAAGGAGATACATGTATTAATCTCTACTTTACATGTTAAGCATTTGATGAAAAGTGGATGTAAAGCCTACTTAGCATATGCCTGCACTACTGGGAGTCATAGTGTGCCAGCTAAGGACATCGTGGTTGTCTATGATTTTGAGGATGTATTTCCAGAGGAGTTACATGGATTACCTCCACATCAGAAAATTGAGTTTGAAATTGCTATTGTTCCTGGTGTTAGTTCAGTTTCTAAGGTCCCTTATTGTATCGCTCCGGCTGAATTAAAGGAGTTAAAGTTACAATTATAGGAACTGTTAGACAAGGGCTTTATCAGACCGAGTGTATCCCCTTGGGGTGCACCGGTATTCTTTGCAAGGAAGAAACATGGGTCATTGTGGTTGTGTGTTGATTATCGTGAGTTGAATAAAATCATGATTAAAAATAAATACCCTCTACTGCGTATTGATGATTTATTTGATCAGTTGCAAGGATCTCGGGTGTTCTCAAAGATTGATTTGAGGTCCGGTTATTATCAATTGAGGATTAAGCAAGAAGATGTGGCTAAGACTACTTTTCGGACACGTTATGGCTATTATGAGTTCCTTATTATGCCTTTTGGCCTTACGAATGCTCCAACTGCTTTTATGGATCTGATGAATAGGGTGTTCAGGCCGTATTTGGATAAATTTGTGGTGGTGTTCATTAATGATATCTTGATTTATTCAAAGGATTATAAGGAACACAATATTCATTTGAGGATAGTACTTTAAGTGCTCCGCGAGGAGAAATTATATGCTAAGTTGAGTAAATGTGAATTCTAGCTTGAGAGGGTGATATTTTTGGGGCATGTAATTTCTGATGGTGGTATTTCTGTGGATCCAAGGAAAGTAGAGGCTGTTACAAATTGGAGCAGGCCGGCTCCTGTGACTGAGTTTAGGAGCTTTCTGGGCATGGCGGGATATTAAAGGCGTTTTACAGAGAATTTTTCACAGATTACTATGCCTCTGACTTAACTGCTGAAGAAGGAAGCTAAGTTTGTGTCGACCGAGGAGTGTCATCTGAGCTTCCAGGAGCTAAAGGATCGCTTGACTACTGCTCCAGTGTTGATTATTCCAGAGGGTTCAGGAGGCTTTGAGGTGTACTGCGACGTCTCTAAGGCAGGTCTAGGATGTGTATTGATGCAGCGTGGTAAAGTTATAGCTTATGGATCTAGGCAACTGAAAGTGCGACGACCCGACTTTTATTACCATCAAAAGCCGTTGTCAATTCTAATTCATATAATTTATGAAAAGATAAATAGATGAGCATAAATTTTTTTTTTCTTTTCTTTTCATCAGACCTGAGATGCATTCTAAAGATAAATAATTTCAT
>JAODPA010066744.1:0-10818 GCA_025585075.1 Nepenthes mirabilis
AGACGTCGTTCAATCTTCAAATTTGGGTCAAAAGAAAGGGAAATAAAAAAGGGAAAGAAACGAAAAATTTGCAAGCAGATTTCGCAGATCTGAAATCGTTGCGAAGAAGATGGAGGGGAAAGGAACATGTGGAATTGCATTGATGCTAATGTTGACATTCATTGCAGCGTCGGGAGCCGCCGAATCTTCATCTTCCGAAGCATCCTTCATCAAGAAAACCATCAAATCTCACAAAATCGTCATCTTCTCCAAGTCCTATTGCCCGTAAATTTCTCTCCCTCTTTCTTTCTCTCTCCCTGGTTTTCGTTTTCAAATTTTAATGTCTGATTTAAATGTCCGTCTCTATCTAACACGCACATTATTTTCTTTCACCTCAGTATTACTGTAGCTTTTTGATTTTGGGGTTTTGATTCGGTTTCCTCTCTCCTATGACTGTGATCCTAATATTGCCCAGGCGGAAGTTTAAATGTCGATTTGTTCATTGGATCTTTTTGTGATAGTTTTTTAGTGAGTTTTTGGACGATAATCGCTTCTATCTCTGAAATTGGAAATCATACTCAAATGTTTCTTCATTCCGCACTTGAAGATAACTCCAACTGTTGACCAAGCCCATTCGATTCAATTGGCAGCTGCTCGATACATTGACATTCTATTCAATTAGAATCATTTAGTCCGTTTGGTACATGGTAACAGTGACAGAAGGGAAATTCGAGCCCCATTTATTTAGTGTTGGGAAAAGAGGGCGGACTACTTTCCCGACTAAACAAGACAGTAAGAAATGTGAATGAAGAAGAACAATGAACACAAGTATTTTACGTGGAAAACTCTTTTTAACTAAGGGAAAAATCACGGGACAATCTGTCAACTGAATGTGTTTCACTATAAGAGAGATTTGGGAACAATTTCCCTTGTTACACAGTAGAGAACAAAGAACTTGAAGAACAGAGCAGCAATACACTCACACGATTGCTTACAGTTTCTCCTACCTTCACAATTCTCTCTTTTTCTCTCACACATAACTCTCTGTGTATATCTCTCTATATATATTTTCTAGCAAGTTACAAAACTTGTCTTTTTAATATTAGTAACCGCCCATCGAAAACTGGGCAATATTCTGTACAGCCAATGACAGAATATGCTTTGTCCAAAAACAACTGCTCCTACATAACCGTCTGAGATCTTTGGATTTTTTGTTTGGGGAGAGGTAGAGTAAGTAAACATATCAAAATTCAATGAAGTTATCGGTGATCATCTTGCCCAATTTTTGTTACTTTTTTTGCTTTGCAAGTGATGGTATCTACAATTTTCCGTCTGATGAGGATGATCTATTACAGTGAATACTTAGTATTCTTGGCCTCTTTTTTGTCACATAATTGAGCAGGTACTGTAAGAGGGCAAAAGCTGTATTTGAAGAGTTAAACGTGGTACCATATGTTGTGGAGCTCAATGAGAGAGGTTTGTCTACAACTTCTGTTTCAGAGTTTTCATGCTTGAAACAGTTATGAGGCGTTTCCAGGAAGGATATCAGATATCTTCTCTACTTATTGATATTCGATCCAATTTCATAGCAAACTATTTTTTTAGCCTCACATTGGGAAAAAAAATCTGTGTATATGTACCCTAACATTGCTAAAATATTACATTAACAATGTTGAATCACCATTATCAGTGGAGCCAAATTTTTAGAGGATGTTGCCATGGATTAAGCACTATGGTTATAATAGATATATAAAGCTGACCGAGCTTCAGGTTGATGGCTATGTAACCTGTGTTTATGTTGATGTTGTTAGTTGTATATTTCTGTGATTTTTCATTGGAAACTCTATTGTTACTCATGCCTTATCATCAGGGGCGGATCCATTGTATGAGGAGTGAGGTCAGTTGAAAAGCACACTAAAAATTTTTTATTTACTCCACTAAATTTATGTATTAAGAACTGTGATTCACTTATCTTTATGAGATTAGTTGATTTTTCAATACCATTTTACCAAAAGTACTAATATAGTTGTTTTCAATTTCTTTGGTTAAAAAATAATGAAATTTTATTTTTCTTGATATTTTTTTTTTTATAAAATTACGTCATGTATCAATCCCATTGGAAACAAAAAATTCTTTATCTCTCGCGGATCGTCATTTAGTCTTTTAATCTCTATTCAACTATTTGTGTTTTGTTGCTGTTATTGTGTTTGTGTGTTTCTATGTAAACTGGATTTGAAGTCATCCTGAGCCCTAAACTACCTTAATCCATGCCCTTTATCTTTCTGGTTTGATCCACCATCTACGGATCCGTCTTTGTTTTGCAGATGATGGTTCGAGCATTCAGGATGCCCTGAGTGAAATTGTCGGCCGGCGGACAGTGCCTCAGGTCTTCATTGATGGGGAACACCTTGGAGGATCAGATGGTAATTAGCTAAATTTTACTTGGCGGGATCTCTGAAATGCTCCCCAAATGAAAACAATGTATAAAAATTAGCACGATTTCATTCATATTCTTCTTTGAATTTCTTCCAGATACTGTTGAGGCATTCCAATCCGGTGAATTGGCTAAGCTTCTGGGTATTGCTTCAGAGGATGCCGACAATGACGACGATCTTTGATCCCATCAATTTGAAGTGAAATCACATGCTGGTTATCTATTGACATCGATATCAACCTAACTGTTTACACTCATTCTTCTCTTCAGATTGGTGGTTTTTTGCCTGAATTCAGTAACAAGCAGTGTTTCATTATATGCTTATTTTCAATGGAATAATGATTGTACTATATATTAGTATTTAGATTAGAAATAAGAATAGCAATTTCAAGCTCAATGATTTTTTTATCCTTATAAGATTGACAGTGTATGACGTCTCGGTGGTGGCAGGGTGGCTTGAAAATATCGGCGCGTCTGAGTGTGGCGGTTGTGTGGGGGTGGTATTAAAATGATTCGAAAAATGCCTCACAATTGTTTTGAAATTGTGTCATGGGCGTTTCATTAGAAATTTTGTATTTTTTTTAGTATTAGTGAAAATAGAGTTTTGGATTTGAATAAGAAAATAATTTGGTATCAGCAGCTGACAAGGCCGGCAATAATGACTGCTAATTGTCGATAATAAATCATGATTTTGTATGGTATATTTGATTTATGTATTTTAAATTATTTTTCGATGGAAGAATGTTGAACATGTAAATTAGATGGGAAAATTGTTGAAATTCAGTAGTATTAAAAAATGGAGTTTTGAAAAATGTTGTGGTAAATAATTTAACTAATAACATTAAGTAATTTGATGAATTCCTCACAAGATCAAATGAGCTGCGCATGATAATGATATTTGAGAAATAAATAAATTAATAAATAAATATTAAATTAGCTGTGAATTATAACGGTATTTGAGAGACCAGAGGCAAAAGCCGCATTTCAGAGCAAAGAGACGGAAAGATTAACTCAACGACCAGAAGCTTGGGCGGAGATGGAGGAGCGGGAGATGGGAAGTCGTCGCGCTGACAAAAGAAGGCGCAAATCGAAGACATCACACATCGCTCACCGTAGACCGTCGAATCCTGAAACTCTGTTCTCCCTGACGCTCGCCGCCCTGACCAACCCCCAAAACCCTTCGTCCGAATCCTTAATCAAAACCTCCCTAAACGTATTGCTCCGTTTGTTCCTCAAGGAATCACCAAATCTTTTCTCTCCTACTCGAGAAGATACAGTCAACTCCGTTCTCGCGCTGCTTCCACTGCTATTTAAATCCAGGTCCCCTCCACACACACACTCTTCTGCGTTGGCATTTTTCCTTTAATTCTTGCTGCTCGAACTTGCTGAATTCTGGAATTCGCAGGTGCGCTGAGATTTTGTGGGCCAGCGCGAGGATTGTTGGTGCTGCTTCGCTGATCTCGGTCGAAATGAATGGAAAAATTGCTTCTGACGCTGAAATTGTGGAGGCATTGGCTCGGAAGGTTGTGAGTTCTGAAATGAGGGTGGCAATGGCTGCGTGTAATTCTATATTGGATGTTTCGACCACTTCCTTTGGACGTCAGCGGTTGCTGGAGCTGTCTGCTTTGAACTACCTGATGTGAGTGCCTTAGGTTATACCAATTTTTATTCTGGTACATGATTATTGTGATTTGATAGTTGCATTTGTTGTTTACTGCATCATCTGTATCAGAAATGAATTATATTTTTCCATTTACTTTCTGTTTTCCCTCCTATCTGTATGAACTAGATTTTGTAGTATTGGATTTTCCTTCTCGATGTTGGTAGGTCGTTTCTGCAGATAATATATGTGTGTATGTATATGCTTAGTGACATAACAATTGAAAAATTGGAAAAGTACCTTAGGTTAAGCAACACCCTAGCAGCCACCTGTACCGGCAGAGAGCTTTAATGATTTCATATTCTCGTCATTGTTAATATGGCAGTTTTTCGACAAAAAATATGTTCATTTGAGCATCTTTTTTTAACTCAGTGCAATTTTGGGTTAACTCATTCAATATTTTCCTTTTAAATTAATGATACACGTTCTAGTTGTATGACTTAATGTAATATCCCTTAGGCTTGGGTTCCTCCAGGTTTTAAAATCCTCAGGATCATCTAGTTCTCTTTGCATGGTGGACAATAGAGGTGCTGCCTGCCTGGGAGTAGAGCTCAGAGAAGATGAACTTTTGCTGCTTCTTCTCAATGCACTCGTTACTCTGATTAACTCTTGCAGTATTGAACAGCAAGATAAAATCCCAAGGAAGCTCATTGTTACCTCATTGGTTCATTTGAAACAGCTATGGCCTGAAGTGCGTGAGCAAATGTTATCTGGGAACATTTTGACCGTCTGCCAAGGAAAACACAAATGCCTAAGCAATCTTACCACAAATAACCTGGCAGAAAGTATTTTTAGGCTCTCCATGAATGCTTTACATGCTGACAGAGCAATTGAATCTGAGGTCGTTGTGAGACACATATTTGGATCTGGCAAGTCTAGTTTTGTGGATTTTGTCTCAAATCACTGGGAATCATCACCCTTTCTCGTAAGGGGGATGACAAAAGATTTGGACAAACAAGGTGGCATATTCAGTTCATTTGTAAAATTCAACTGTGCTGGAAAAGTCCCCTTGTTTATATCTTCTATGCTTCAAGGGATGGTTTCTTGTATTCCTATTGCTTCAGATGAAACTGACATCCTTAGCTTTTTGGAGGAAATACGGGGTGCACTGGGTTGTCCATTAATCTATCAACAGGACATACGAGTTCTAACGATAGAGCCTGACTTGAAAACTGAGCGACATTACTTTCAGGGAAGTTTAACTGACCATTCCATCAAGGTTCCTAATTCTTTCTTTGTAAGTGATATTGTAAAATGTGAGGAAGCATACAAGCAAGGCTATACGATTGCATTGCGTGGCATGGAGTTCCGCTTTAAGAGTATTGCTGCTATTGCCGACCAAGTAGCTTCTCTATTTGGTCAACCTTCTGTAGGTGCTAATTTGTACTTGACTCCACCTAATTCTCAGGGATTAGCTTGCCACTGCGATGACCACTGTGTTTTTATTTGTCAACTTCTTGGGACTAAACAATGGACAATCTACCTGGAACCAGTTTTTCAATTACCTCGTCTTTATCAGCATCTTGAGTGTCCATGGGGTTCTATGATGCAGAAGAGGCAGATTATATTGAATGAAGGTGATGTAATGTACATTCCAAGAGGTTTTCCACATGAAGCATCTACAATCGTAGGTACTGATGGTACTGCTGAGTTTTCCTTACATGTCACCCTTTCTGTGGAGATTGAGCCACCTTTTGAGTAAGTAATTCTTCATGGTGGCTTTCGTTTATGTTCTTATGAAGTGAATAACTTGTTTTATGTTGTGAGATCTTATGTTTGTGATGGACATGCTATTTTAGTTAAAGTTGTGTGTGATGGCTATGTGATCTTTAAGGCTAGTATGATGAAATTTTACCAAAAAAAAAAAAAAAAAGGTTAGTGGTTGCAGAAGGAGAAGGGAAAGGAGAGGTAGAGAAGAAAGGGAAAGACAAGAGGAGGAGAACCTGGCATATTTGAGGAATTTTGATAAATTAGGAAGGTGGATTGATAAAAATTTTTGTTTCATGAATATGAAAGTTGTTGGTTTAATAGGCATGTGCTCTTTTCAATGTCTATGCATACATACATGTGTATCTGTGTGTGTATTCTGTGCACGGTTGAGATACTATGTGACCATTGATTCATCCTCAATAACTGCATTTGTACATTTCTGTGATTGTGTGCTTGTACATATGGAGCCAAACAAGTAATTCCTTTATAGACCTTTCTGGTATTGCTCTACCAAATCAGCATCTGCAAATGGGAAGCTTATGAATGGTTTTGAACTTTCAATCAACTTCAGTCTAATACTCCCATAGACTTGCCTATGCCTATACAAGTGAAAAGCAAGGTATTTAAGGAAATATGAACATATAATAGTTTTCCTCCTCTCACGGTGAATATTTCAAATCCTTCTATCACATATTTATTAACTCTCAAAATTTCTGCATGAAACAGATCCAAAGAGAAGGTGAGTGATTTATCTTTCTGTTTACATCAACTATTGGTTCTAGTTTTTGTTTCTTTCGTTTTTGGTTCTAGAAAGAAGGGGGCTTTGCTTAAAATACCATTTATTGCTCTAAAATAAGTCTTCTGCACTAGTGTTTATTTCTTGCACTAGTTTGACTATGAACTGTGAAGTCTTCATGTTCTGCTTAATTTTAAGTAGCTTCTAGAGCTGTAGCACGAGCTGTAGCACTCCTGTACACTTGTTTTCTCGGAAATCTGTTAGAGTATTCCATACTCTCAAATATAAAATTTAATTCTGGCAATTTAGACTGTTAATATTAAAAAAAAGGATCAAACACATTTTATCTATTGTCATAATTCTAGTCGCACAAGTTGTTAGGATAAAATCCTCACTATTGAGAGTATAGTAGGACTCTAAAGTGGGAGAACATTCACAGGACTTGTTTCCAGAAAATTTGAGGGAAAAGAAAAATTTTAATGAAAATATGATGAAAAATTTACAACATAGATTATCCCATATATTTTTTCTTAAAGTCTTACAATTCCTAGAGTGAAACAAAAATAAGGAAGATGGACTTCCCCCTTCTGGGTTTCTATTGATCATGAAACTCTGGCTTCTAGGGAGCTTTGCCGCCTCAGTTCTACTCCCTTTTGAATGATTCAAATTCCATTCTGTTTAGCTGTCTTATTCTTCAGCCTGCCTATTATTCTTCAAGAAGTTCAGGATGTTTAGCCTAAGTAAAATTCCTTGAGAAGGCATGCTTTCTTTCATTTACTCATGCATCGCTATATTTAGAGCTTAGTATCTGTCTAATTTATCGGTCCAGTATTTACCTTAGAAATATGTGTTCTTGGTATTTCTGATTGTTATGCAAATATTTAGGTTATGAATTAGGATTCCATTGCAGGGTTTGACCCAAAATGAGGATTGTATCAGTTTTCTTTGATTATGATAGCCCAAATTTATATTCTGATCAAGCCATACATTTTGAGTTCTAATTTATTTTTTTGGATAACTAAATTGTGCAACCATTTATTTCTTGAGCGAAAGAACTAGGTTTGGAGCAGATGACTGATTAGTACACATCCTGGGATATCTAGATGGATACTGTGTCAATTAGGCCTGGGCACATGATCTTGGAGCCAATGCTGCTGCAAAGCAGACGGACTTAAGCTTTCCATCCAATGAATAGGCAATATGCACGTGACCTAGTGCATCAAACAAAATTAGTGCATCAGGCATGGTGGGATTTTTCCATTTTTCTAAAGAGTTTTTTGTAAATACTATTTATCTCAATTATTAGATTTATCATATATCATCTAGTGATTTTGCATGTTCTTAGTGCATCCAAAATGATAAATTAAGCCAGTTCATTTTAGGAAAAACAACTATTCATGCATTTGATTGGATCACAGGAAGTAAAAATCATTTTCCGAGTGTGGGTGTCATCATCAGCTGTTGTATAGTCGTTGGTTCACACAGTGGATGGTGTATATAAACACATGACTATAATGGTTGCTTTTGCATCATTTGATGTAAATGCCATTAAAAAAATTGACAATACTTAAATTTTAGCTGTTAATCTTAATGCTTTGTTGACATACGGAAAATATTTTTGATTTTGGAAGTCTATTACCTCTTGATATCTCCACTGTCTGAATGCTTAAGTCCAAATTATAAAATAACAGCTGTCATGGTCCACGTGCTCAATATGTCACCAATCTAATTGTTTTGTAAATTTTTTGGTTAATTAGTCACCTCTAATTTTTTTGAATTATTCTCCTCGTGCTCACAGTTGGGAGGGATTTGCACATGTTGCACTCCTCCAATGGAGCCAAAATCTGAAAGTCTCTCTGGATTTGGCAACTGGAATTTCAAGCACTTTCTCCGTTAGCTTTTTGCATGTTGCTATCAGGCTCATTAGCAATGCTGAACCTGTCTTCCGGAAAGCATGTTTGGTTGCTGCAGATTCTTTGACTTCAGATCCTGAAGACTGGCTTGAGCATAATCAGAGAGCTATTTTCAATTCATTGATTAATAAGATTTATGAATTGTCTAGCTTTACAGATGCCCTAGAGACTATACAAATAGCTATTCAGAGGTGTGAAGATCCTTTTTGTTGGATGGGATGGCTTTCTGTTCTCATTGACAAAGAAATGAGTGTACATTATTGGAAATTTCCTTCAGAAGGAATTGACAAACTTTTGCCTTTAATTGATCAACATAGAGACAGTGCTGAAGCTGCTTTTGTGCATGTCAAATCTAAATTCTGTAGAGAAGCTTTGTTTGATGATGTCAAGGGGTGCTATAAGAAGCTGCATGACATGTATAAGAAGACCCGAAATCAGTATATGAATGGGATGCTTTCTTTGCATTATTAGTCATAGAATTTCTGTGAGAGCCGTAGGGGTCCTCCCAGTGGGAGTCTCCCGTGTTTATTCAATGACTAATATTAGAAGTGAGTGTATGAACGGTGGAGATTGTATCAAGTGATTTAAATGACTATTCAATATCCACAATTTATTTATCTAATTTCTAATTTTAGCCGTTTGGTTGATATGGAATTCTTCTCGTTGAGAGGGCCCTAACAATACTCAGTTTCTGCAAAGACATGGTGTCTTACAATCTCCGATATTATGAGCTTTTCTCATAATCTTCCCTACAGTCATTTTGGGGAGACACGGCAAGCCGTATTCAGCAAATTAAGCTACATGGTTTTAAACAGATGCCAATTATCATGCCCTCTATGTATGATCGACAACCAACAAAGTGCAGGTACTGTTTTGTTTTGCGGTTTGTTATCATCTCTTACCTGCGGATGCTGCAATCTGTTTTATTTTGAGCAACACTACTTGTATTGCAAGTGTGCTATAATTTTATCAAAAAATAATGATGTAACATCTATTATGTAGGCTCACACGATAGAAAAAACAATATAAAAAGAGATTACTCAGCTAGAAACTTGTTGTGAGTAATATTTTTCATTTATTTTATTGACTGATGATTTTTCATTGGAGCAGTGGAGGTTGCTGGATAAAGACATGGTCCCAGCTCATAAAGAACAGGAGGCTAATGGTTCAACCAAGCTGCCAAAGAGTGTAAGCTGTTTATTTGTGGGTGTGCCGAGTGCGAACATGTTGCAGAAATAGAAGTGGTAAAACTACTGACCAGTGATTCAAGGTTATTAAATATTCTGCAGTATTCTATTGGTACGGCGTATAAATTACAAAGATGTCAGTGCATCATAATTCAGGGCGCGACATTCATCTGTGTCTTGGGATGCTTTGGGATCAGATGAGTCGTTGCACACCATGGTAATCGGTGTATGGTAGATTGATTGGTTCTGTTCTCATGTCTTGTCAGGTATTCTACTTCAGCGTAACCTCTTCTAGTTATTTGACATCTGTATCTCCTCATCAAACATCTGCATTTGTTAATGGAGTTCCAGCTTAACAAGTAATGAATTTAAGGTGTTGGGTTGCAGAAATAGACAAACATACTGTAGGAGCTTGTGCAAGGACATTTTTTAAAAAAACATATTTAGGCTTGTTTCAACATAGTAATAAATAAATCATAATTAATCAAGATATTCCAAAAATTTTCATTATCTTATATTTGTCATTCTAGTAAATAGAGAATAAATAATGACATGATATGTAGGATTGATGTAAGTTTTCTAAAATGGAGTATTGAATTGGGTGTGTTTTGTGTTTGAAACATCTCCTTAAAATTGAAAGAGAACTTTTAAAAGAAAGCTATTAGCTCCGTTATTGTTTATGAATTAGAATATTGGGTTAGTAAAAATATACAAAAANGGCAGCTGCTCGATACATTGACATTCTATTCAATTAGAATCATTTAGTCCGTTTGGTACATGGTAACAGTGACAGAAGGGAAATTCGAGCCCCATTTATTTCCCTTGTGAGTACGGTGGGGATCCCACATTTCTGTATTAAAATTTTGGAATAAGACCTCATAGGTTCTCTGGTTTCCATACCCATGGAGCATATGGAATGGGAACGTAGAAATACAAATGAAAAATGAAGATAAATTTAAACCATTATTGACTAATCATCAACCCTGTATGCTCTCATTTACGCATTTTGCTCCAATTTTTGCGTATCATTCCCATTATTTGCTTTCCCTTCCATGAAACGGATCTTTAAAAGTATAGAACTTATACTTTTTTCTATAGAACTTGGAAACAATTTCTCATTTTCCAATGACACTGCCTTTGATGCGGACATCCAAGACAAATATTCGCTTTTAATTGCCTTCCAAATATGAAGACTCGCT
>JAODPA010066745.1:0-10819 GCA_025585075.1 Nepenthes mirabilis
TATACATACACACACACACACACACACATATATATATATAATGGTCCGTGCTAGGCAAGACCCATTTATCACCTCTATTGCTTGCTCCTAGGGATTACCCTGCATTCTCCTCATATAAGCTCAACATTATTCCCATGATTGTTGTCATGCCATGCTAACAAATTGTTCATACTATTTGCAAGATATTTAAGCATCTTATCGTGCAAAAATAATTTTGTTTCCTCTGCTTATGTGGTGACTTGCTGCATAATTGATCCAATCAGACTATAATTGTGCAAATAAATCATGCAATTGGTGCTTCTGGGTTAGTAAGTCAGGAGTGCAAGACAGTGGTTTCACAATATGGGAAAGCCATACTCGATGCGCTGGTAGCAGAGGTACGAGACTGCCATATTGCTTCTAATCTATCTACTTCTCTTGGTCTGATTTTGCTGAGTAATATATATATATATATATATATTTTAATTTGGTTATTTTCTTGATATTAAACTCTCCATTAACTAATGCTTGCTTTTACTTGTCATATTCCACAGGCTCAACCACAANAAATTTATTAATATTTTCAAGGAATACGGACAGCTAAATTTTAATTTAAAAACTCTTGCCATATGATGTAGGCACTTTACCTCAAATCCGACGGTGCAGCGTCCCTGGTGGACCGGCAGCTGAATTATGCGTTAATTTTTATTTGATAAGGCCGGTGGCTTAAAAAATGGACGATTGCTGTAAAAAAATGCTGAACTCTACAATGACCAATCAAACGACGGCACGCGTCATTAAGCACTCCACGCAACCTCGTTTACTTTGGGGGTGAGACCATCGTAGATACGTTCTTAACTTTACTCCTTGGAAGCTCCGCCTCTCCACTCGCTGCTGTTCTTCGCAGAACCTCTGAGGTACGTTTCGAGAAGTTCCTCTCTCTCTCTCTCTCTCCGGAATAATCCAGTGCTTGTTGATTCATCTGGTTTCGTCTCCTTTCTTTTGCTGCCGTAGTTTGATGCTAGGACTAGCGATTGGATTATCTTTCGGACGAAATTTATTTGTTTGCGATTGATAATTCTCGTCCAGGTGAGCAATTTGGTCATCTGGTTTAGATTTCTTTAATTTCTTGCTAATCATGTAGTTAATTAGTGTTAATTAGGTCAAGCTTAGTTAATTCAGAAATGATGACGAGAAACGCGTCGTTGTCAATCCAACTCCTTCGTCTGATTGATTCCTTAAGAGGTCTTTAAGGAAACGGTTGGATATCGGAAGGGAAATTACTCGAGAATTCTGTCAAACATGCCCTGGTTTTGTAAATTTTTGGGTGGATTTTATCACGGAGTAGCCTTTGAATTGATGAGATTGATAAACGAAGAGTTAGACCGACTTAATCCTTGTGCCTACTTAAGATAACCACACCCACACCATGACAAGATAATTAAAGCTTGAAAAAATTGCAAGTGACAAACTATCTTATTGAAAAAATGAAAACTTAAAAACCTACCAATTTAAGAGAAAAACCGTTTGGTCATAGAAAACATCAAACTTGCCATGCCAATTAAAGACAAATCCATTAGGAAACAACCTACTTCCTAGGTGATAATGATACACTAGGCCACCCCTAGTCAATTTACCTAATTTGGGAACTCTTATTGAGGAATCCATTTCGGATTATCCCTCAGAACCAAATATCTGGACTCATTTCAGTTCCTTGGATCTTCTTCAGAGACTTGAGAATTTTGAACCCGCCAAAACTTTGATATCCCTGCCACCAACAAAACTCCGAATGCCAACAAAGTAGGATTGTGTTTAAAGATTGTGGGTGAGAGATTTTAGTAAGCTTCAATCACATGTGAAAATTTGTTGATGAGATTTTAACATTAATTTTTAGAATTTTCATTATCATATTTTTTTACCAATTAATTATGTGTAAAAATAAATTTATATATTTGGATCAATAAGAGCTAAAATTTGACTTGTTGGGAATAATTCGTAGAATTAAAATCGCACCAATATCACTCATGTTTCAAAAAACTAGAAGATAATTTCTCTCTCTTATCTCTTTTTAGAACTTGTAGAGATTTTCTATAGTTCTCAAAATGATAGATGTAAATGGCCTTTTATAGAGTAAGAGAGGACTATTTTCAAATTACTAAAATGTATCTTCTTTTTGTTAAAGGTGCATCTTGAATAAGCATTTCTTTTCAAAATTTTTCTCTTTAATTAATTATAAATGATTAATATATCTAAATTAATTANTTTCAGATAATTTTTCTTTAATTAATTATAAATAATTAATATATTTAAACTAATTATATAAGGTTGTATAATTTATTCCAAATTTAATAATTTAAGAAATCATATACTTTGTCACGTGGGACATTTTTCTAACATTACAAGCCAAAAGGTAGCTCTATCTATGAGCCTTGAAGATTTGAGCCTCTAACAAATCCCTCTCTAAATCAGATGAAATGAACCATTATGTCTGCCTCATTGTTTTCTGAAGCTGCTCACTTCTACATGTGTCAAATGGCCATTAAAGCAATTTTAGAAATGTGGATAGTGATGATAACCTTTTTCGCTAGATTGAAGTTCGTGCAAACATCAAGCGAAGCTATCTGGTTAGTTTTTGCTCAAGCCAAAATTTGTGCGATCATCGTGCAGGAATTCTAACACTGATGTTTGGACCAGCATCAAGCCAACTTCATGTTGACCAAATTCTGCTAAAAGGATGACTAAAAAATATAATGCTTTGTCATGAAATTCGCCAATCACACAGACAGGCCTCACTAAGATGTTTGCAGACTATATGGAAGGATATAGGTGACAAACATAGTATTTAAAACAGACCTAATGTGAAAAATAATGCCACTGTTGTCTACTACATTTGAAACTATCTATTGGGAGAGATCCAGCTGTTTTGAACTTGTGGAAGTGTGAGGGGAAGATAGAGCATTTATCATGTCAATATGCAGTGTTGATATGAATGTTACCTCTATGCATAAGTGGACTCCAAAACAGTTACTCTTATTTTATGATTCACTTGATTTTAAAGTAAATCAATTTTGAGATTATTTGAAATAGGATAGGAGTTAAAATTTAGTTGGAAAAGTGATTGCAGGTTTGTACATTTGTGCAGTTTGTTTGGATTGGGGAGTTTATTAACACTAGGAATAAATTGGGGATTTATTGACACTCAGAATAATGGAATGTGAAGTTTATATTAGCATAGTAACTTTGAAGGCTTCAGTAATTTGAATGTTTATAATGGCCTGTATTTTTTGTTACTTTCCATTGAGAAAAGGTGTTCCTATTTGTACTATCTATCCAACTCAAGGGAAAAAAAATTGCTTTGAAAATAATACGAGTGAGAAAAGCCCATTGTTTGACTATGTTCTAGGCATTGATGGTTGTTACTGCTACTGCAGAAGAGAACTTTACCCATTCCAGATAAAGAGGTCTTGCATATTTTAGGATTTGTTGTATAAAATATGTAATTATTTTGATGTATCAAACAAGTCATGACTGATTTGGACATTTACTGATTTATTTTATTAGTTTTATTTCCTGGAAGGCCTCAATTATCTTTCAATTGCTGTCTCCTAGAAAATAAAAATCTTCCTGAATCTGACGTTAGTTGTGGACTTGTGATTCACAGGATGGGAAGAACTTTTGAAACTGCCTTGACCACTCTTTTCCTTTTGCTCCTCTTGTCTCCTCTTGTCACTTCTTTATCAAATGATCGCTTGCTTAGAGTTGGGCTGAAAAAGAGAAAGTGGGACCAAATTAACCGGCTTTCCTCACATTATGGCTGTAAGGGAAAAGGTTCAACGAGTCCTTCCATTTGGAAGCATGGTCTTGGCAATGGTCTAGGAAACTCTGATGATGCTGATATTATCTCTCTAAAGAACTATATGGATGCTCAATATTTTGGTGAAATTGGTATTGGGAGTCCTCCACAAAAATTCACTGTGATATTTGACACAGGAAGTTCAAACCTCTGGGTTCCTTCTGCAAAGTGCTATTTCTCTGTAAGTGTCTTGCGATACCTTTGGAGTTCGGCTTCTCAATTTCTATGCATTAGATTTGTTTTTTTTTTTTTTTTTGGGTTGGGAGAATTTGAATTGCCTTTGAATTTAATGCAGATTGCTTGCTATTTGCATCCCAAGTACAAGTCCTTCAAATCAAGCACATATGCCAAGAATGGTTTGGCCCTGTTCCCTGCTGCTGGTTTTCATTTGTAATTTGAATGTTTGTAAGTAGATTTTCCTTCTACGCATCCACGTGGTTCAAATTACAGAGCTACGTGTACATAGTTCAAAGCATATGATTCACTTGGACTTGAACTAATAATATGATAGTAATGCAGTGTGACACTATTCAGTTGCTTGAATTTGATGACTTCCCAAATAAATGATAAGCTTGTGTTAACCTTATATCTGTTGTGGATCCTGTTTTTATGGACGTGGTGAGTCAATTAGCCTTTTCTCCATGCAAGCTAACGTAGCCAAGTGTTTCCATGCATTGGCATAGGAAATAGTTCAAGGATGGCTATAACTGGGCTTTCCAAGTGACCAATCAGGCCATGGTCAAGTTCTGTAAAATGAACATGTATCTGCTAGGCATAAACATTCCTTATCATGCCAAGAGGGCAAGTCTAATTTTGCACATTTACGTGTCTGCTGGTAGACCTTATAACTAGGTCAAGAAAAGTAATTCTTATATAAGTTGTTAGATACTATGAATTATATAAGTTGCTAGCCTAATTATCCAAGGCTGACAATGTATATATTGAGTTGAACTATACATACTTCCACTCTATGTGAACCTAAATTCTGTGTGGAATATGCAATTTTATTAGCTCTCCTCTGGTTTCAGGCCAGCGGGTATAATTTCATTAAAGTGCATTATAGCTTTATGCTTCACGCAGGAAAGTCTGCTGCGATTCATTATGGAACTGGAGCCATTTCAGGTTTTTTCAGCCAAGATCATGTTAAAATGGGTGATCTTGTTGTTGAAAACCAGGTAAGTTTTTGTTTCATGAGGGTTTTAATTGTCTTTGCTATAGAACTGTACTCGGATTATTCTACTTCTATTGCTATTGTTTGTCAGGATTTTATCGAGGCGACAAAAGAGCCTAGTATCACATTTGTGGCAGCCAAGTTTGATGGTATACTTGGGCTTGGGTTCCAAGAAATCTCAGTTGGGGATGCTGTCCCTGTCTGGTATGTTAACAATGTCATTTTTGATGGGTCATTTAACTTAAGTTTTGAAATTCTATTATATTGCATAGGGTACCGTTGCTTCTGTGTGCTTATCTTCAAGTTTATGATTTTACTATATTGTGATGCTAATATTAGTGGACATAAAAGATTCCTTGTTTAATTTTCCTAGGTACAATATGATCGACCAAGGTCTTGTTAATGAACCTGTGTTTTCATTTTGGCTCAACCGCAAATCTGAAGAGGAAGAAGGTGGTGAAATTGTGTTTGGCGGAGTTGATCCCAATCATTACAAGGGTGAGCACACTTATGTTCCTGTGACTCGGAAAGGTTATTGGCAGGTTCGTTGCTTGCTATTCTTTCTTTCCACCAAAATCAACTGATGATGGTTCATTTTTTTGAATACTAACTCATCAATTTGGCAGTTTGATATGGATGACGTCCTTGTAGGAGGTGAAACAACTGGTGAGAGCATGTAGCTGCTATTTTTGTCTGTGTGTGTGTGTGTGTGTGTGTGTGTGGTTCCTCTAATCTTTTAGTGGTTAATACCATTGTATTTGAGATCTCATATTTGCACAAATTTCATTTCAGGATATTGCTCTGGTGGTTGCTCAGCAATTGCAGATTCTGGAACTTCTTTGTTGGCTGGGCCAACAGTATGTATCCATGTCACCTCTACCCTTTCCTCCTCTTCTGTGAAGCATGATTTCTACTGCTTATGTTGAGAAATTTTGTGGACGAATTTTGGATGACATTCTTTTTATCGCCTTTTGTTAGGTTTCTAGTGTCAGAGTTGTCAATATAAATATTTTCAAATACAGTAGTTATAGGATTTCTTATTCTTTTCGTTATCCGTGCTCTTAAATGGAAACTATAAATGAATCTAGGGATTTATAGTTGGAATGGAAATTGGAAAAGTATCTGATAATACTTTTATTCGAAGTTATTCAAGTGCTATAACAGTGCCCTTTTGATGTGATCCATCCTCAAAAATATTCTAGAAGTGTTTCTGATCATGTGTGTTGTTTTGTTTCAAGTTTTCTTTTCTTGAGTTCCTCATTGTAAGTTCTGACTGCTATCTATGGTGTAGGAGCTTACATGATTTATGGACTGTTAAATATGTTGAGAACCAAGTGCTGGGGTATTAGGAATTTAATGGAACTGTAATATGATAAAGTGCCTAGACCATGGATATCGATGTTATGTGAACCTAGTCTTGAAATCATTGGATGGATGACTATTTACTTGAGTAATTCCAGATCTGGCTGTTGATTCTAAGCTTAGGAACCAGGATGCAAGAATGCCTAAATTCTGTTTGATCTCTAATTTTAAGTGTTGGTTATCCAAATTCCATCCAGGTCTTAGCTAAGGGATAAATAACGATGAATTCTTATCTTTTAATGAGTAAGTCATGATTTTGTAACAGGAGTGTGAAAGGGAACACCGAACATGTTATAGTAGATACTACTGTAATATAGTTGTGAGGCATAATGATTCAATATAATACGTTATTTAATATCTCTCTTAAAGATGAAGACCCCTGTCAGATTTCTAATAATGGATAGGCTAGGGTGATAGCATCTTCGACTTGGAGGAAGCTACTGTGATATAGTTGTGAGACATAATGATTCAATATGATATATTGTTATTTAACATCTCTCTTAAAGATGAAGACTCCTGTCAGATTTCTAATAATGGATAGGCTAGAGTGATGGCTTATTCAACTTGAAAGAAGCTTAAAAGATAAATTTAAAAAAGGGCGAATTGCACTTTTTCTTCACCATCCTGGAAGTATTGTTTGGTTGATGTTGTGAGATGTTTACTTAGCAATATAATTTATGGCTGTTGTGCTTGCTAGAGTTGTTAATTGGGCCACCCACTGGTTACCGTGTTATGTCATACCAAATTAGGCACAGATCTATTTTTTAAATGAATAAAATTAAAAATATATAAGATAAAAAAATAAAATGTACATAGTAATTAGAAAAAAAGTGTATCATATTTTATTTATTCTATCAAATATTTGATATTACAATTTACAAAAATAAAAAAAAAATACATATGAAAATACTTATTTTCAAGTTTCACCACTTACATTTCCACTTGTGCTACTACTATTGCTTCTGGAGTCATCTTCATAATTACAGCTTAAAATGATTGGATTTTTGACACGCCTTTTGCGTCTAACCAATTCTTGAAGATGATGCGCATTTCTATTGTCTTTAATGCTACTCTACTTTTTTTTATCAATTATTCAACCCCATTGTTGAAGACTGAATTGGACAAATTGGACGGTTGTAATGGACGGTTTCAATAATGACTTTAGTGTATACAAGTTGTAATGAATCCACTTTCATTTCTTGTGTTGTTATTTATCCTTATATTGGCATAGAATTTCTCAAGATAACTATATACTTCAAGTAAATTTACATGAAATCCAAAATTGTAGCGAGATAGGGTAGTATTAGAGGATTTCTCTAATATTTTATCAAATTTTTTNCTCGATGCGCTGGTAGCAGAGGTACGAGACTGCCATATTGCTTCTAATCTATCTACTTCTCTTGGTCTGATTTTGCTGAGTAATATATATATATATATATATATTTTAATTTGGTTATTTTCTTGATATTAAACTCTCCATTAACTAATGCTTGCTTTTACTTGTCATATTCCACAGGCTCAACCACAAAAAATCTGCTCACAGATTGGTTTATGTACCTTTGATGGTAAACGGGGTGTTAGGTCAGTTGAGCATATCATAGTTGATTGGCATTGAAATAGTTATGTAATTTTGACTGAAAATTTAAGCTGATCAGCAACTCAGTTCTTGAAAAAGGAAAGGAAGCTGCTTCTATTGCCTATGTCAGTGTTATTACTTTGTTAGTTTAGCTACTATTGTGTGCAAATGATCTCCTATACATACATATGCTTCATTACAGCATGGGCATTGAGAGTGTTGTCGAAAAGAATGCTGGCAAGTCATCTGACGGTCTGCAAGATGCTATGTGCACAGCTTGTGAGATGACAGTTGTGTGGATGCAAAATCAGCTGAGGCAAAACCAGACTGAAGAACGAATTTTAAATTATGTCAACGAGGTATTAGCAGCTCCATTTTATCTATACATGCTTTTTTGATAATTTGAAGGCTTCATCTGACGGTCATGCATGAAACTGTAATTGCAGCTCTGCAACCGTTTGCCTAGTCCAATGGGGGAGTCTTCAGTTGATTGTGGCAGTCTCTCTTCAATGCCCAATGTTTCCTTTACCATTGGCGGCAAGGTGTTTGACCTCTCTCCAGAAAAGGTAAAAATGTAATCGTTGCTGGGTTTTATGTGCAAAAGGATTTGTCATAAAGCCATCTTTTAGTCATCTGTCAATTATCGTGTCTTTTGTGGCATCCCATTTTTCTATTTATATAGTGGAGCCATCTTTTAGTCCTCTCTCAGTTATACTATCTTTTGTGGCAGCCCATTTATCTATTTATACTATAGGGCTAATTTTTAGTCACCTCTCAGTTATCCTATCTTTTGTAGCATTCTATTTATCCATTTATACTAGTGTACCCATACAGAAATAGTTGGATGGATGACATGTCACCCAAGGGTATCTGTAAAATACTTTTGCGCTAATATGGCTAAGTACTTGGCTGTTAAGCTTTTCCAAAACTTATTCTGAGTTAGTATCAGATGGCACAACTTTTGGGTTTTAATAATTTTTTTAAATGCATTATTAATAGTGATGGTATACTCCTTTCAATCAAATATCTATATAATATTTACAAAGGGCATGAACCCCATTATCTGATTGAGTTGCTACTAGTCCTTCTGGCCTCCTGACAACTTGGGTTTGCTGCTTTGTCTAACTATTTCTTTTGCTTGATGTTGGCTTTTATTTGACAGTACATCCTTAAAGTTGGCGAAGGTGTTGCTGCGCAATGCATAAGTGGATTCATAGCTTTAGACATTGCCCCTCCTCGTGGACCCCTCTGGTACGTTTTACCTTAAATTGACCTTTTATTTTTCTCTTCGGTGTTTTACTTTACCAATTGATTTAGCTACTGAAATGTGAATTTCTTGAACCATGGTATCATCTTCCTGCTCTGGGATGTGTTGTGTGGATTGTGTTTGTGTGCTTTGCCATGCTATAATAATATGGCCGTAATGATATATTACGGGCAACCCTATAAAATAGGGAAAAAAAAAAAAGAACAAATCTTCTAATAAATACTAATAATAAAAAGGCTGACCATTTGTGTGGTCCATTTTTTACTATGCATACATTTTTTCAACGAATTTGTCCGAGATTTCCATCTTTAGATGTATCTTCACAATAATTATAATGAAGACAATACCAATTCAATTTGAATGGATTCAAAATGATATTAGTGCATGGGTCAGTATTCAAAATTATCCCACTTTCATCGATTGGATAACATTTAAATGTTTGTAGTAACAAAAGAAGCTTCACATAACTGGAACTGAGGGATAATAAGATTTTGCCCCATTCTTCATTCCATTGACAAATGATCTAATTGATAAAGAGGAAATATCGAAAAAATCAACTGCTCACTCAAGTCATAATATCAGGCAGACGAAGGTTAGGAATTCACTCTGATCCCCTAAGATATTGAGCAGCAGTAGATCATATTCCTTACATATTAGAAAATGAATTGATCAAATATTAAAATATGCTGGAAACATTCGAATCGATTGTTCAGGACTAGTCATCGAATCTTGAGTGGCAGCAGCTGCTTATCTAAACTTGGAAAGAAATGCTAAATGTGGGTATGTATCTGCTGCAGGATCTTGGGAGACATTTTCATGGGTCAATACCACACTGTGTTTGACTCCGGGAACATGAGAGTGGGATTTGCAGAAGCGGCTTAGTCCGAGGCGTTGTCCTCTTCTGTTCTAATTCTGCCTTTTAACGGTCTGTAATGTTAAAAAACCGTACTGCAACCATCACCGTTTCTAGGGTAAGAGCTGTGCCTCTGAACTGTGTTTGTTTTCTGTAAATAATATGAATTATGGTGGCGCTAAAGACACTCCTGTCAGATACTCATAGGTAACGCGGTGGCTAATCCATCTTTTTGTTCTTATATGAGCATGTTGGTATGGATAAATGAATGTGATGACACGTCATGATAGGTGTCCCGTGATTGAACGATGTACCCTAACCTACACTTTTCTTGACCGTGGTGGGTGACGTGGTATTTATCCCACACACCTATTTTTGCACGGAGCTATTAGTGAATGGACACGCGTGACGAGACGCCACACAAGATGTCCCAATAGATGTTTCAAGGATGTGCCCTAACCTACACTTTTATTGACTCGGGCTAATGACGTGTTATCTTATCTATCTATTTTTATATGAATCTTAGTATGAATTGATGGACGTGTCACGCTATGTGACAGTCTCAAGGATGCTTAGAGGATGTCTTGACCTATTCATTTCCGGAACACGGGTTCTTTGATTTGGGATCCAAGACCTAAATGGAAGAACGTTTTATTTCATGGTTTTGACAACATTTTTTAAATTGATTTGTAGTTTAATAATAATTTGATGTTGCTATTGAATAGTATGATGTTTTCCATTATTATATATATATATAT
>JAODPA010066746.1:0-10816 GCA_025585075.1 Nepenthes mirabilis
TAATAAACGTAGTAATAATAATGAGTGTAATTTTAAAATATTATAAAAGTGGTACGGAAATAGTAATTCCCAATTCATTGGGAATAAATAATACCATGTTCCATGCGAGAATAAATTTTTCTTTAAATTCAGAAATTAATATAGAATTTTTATTCTGAGCTACCAAACGCCACCCTAGTGAATTGTGCATAACTACAGGATTTTTTTCCTTAAGGTAACAATTACATAAATATAGAGGCATTTTTCCATAATTGGCAACAACTACGATTGCTGCTAATAAGCAACAATGGCATGTGAAATCCAGTTTCCTCTGTTTGGGGTCATTTGGAGTGTTCACCATGGATATTTTCACATTAGGGTTTATACTTATCCTCATCAGGCTACTTCTTTTATGGGCTAGCTGTTTTCCATTTTGCACCCAAAACTCCTTGAGATTCCCTTGCATTCTGCTTTTGGGTTTGCCCTTGATCGCCATGGTGTTGCTCCTGGTCTACCTGAGCAACACTATATTTTAATTCCCCAAGATCCGTCCTTCAAAGCTTTCACGACGTAACTTCCCACTTGTTCTTTGCGAACATCGAGTTGGGAAACCATATTCTCGACGAGTCACGGGAACGTCTCTAACATCTAAAGGCCAACACTCCCACCAATCTTAATCACGCTCCCCATCTCGTTTCACATTTCAATTTACCTTCTTAAAGTTCGAATGCTTGTTATTGACTTGAGCGTCGGAGTATTTTCGGTGGGACAATATCCCGCCGACACCTGACCTCTTATTTGTTATAGTGGTATGTAGGGTCCAGACTCGGTGAACGGAGCTGAATCCAAACGATTAAGCAAATCCGAATCTATTCGAAATCGAATCCAGGTACGCATCATTGGCGCCATGTGTGGAAAACGCCTACAAGAAGCCAACTACGTTTCCCAGAAGCTCTTTCCAACGAACACCCTCAAACAAAATGATGAACACAAGGGCTCAAGCGAGCGAGCCAGCCCGAGATGTGGCCTCACCAAACCAGGACCACGGCACTAGTGCCGTGGTCAACGGGTAGCCGGTGAAATTCTAGCATCCTTTTTCCAAAACCTGGCAGAGCATATGCACAACATGGATAGGATGCTTCAGGTACTCTGCTCCCGCCAGGAGCAAGCACAGCCGGGGGTTGCACCGGAGGTGGCCCCAGCACTGGCGTCCAAACGAGGAGGCCAGAGAAAGAAAGTTTCGACCCGACGAACCGAAAGGCTAACCAATGCTCCCGCGCTGGAGTCCTCACATGCCCAAAGTCGTCTAAGGCGTGAGGAGTGGGGAGCCAACTCTACCCCAAAGGAAAGTCCGGAACGGAGGAATCTCAGATACTCCCGAGTATATCTAGGCCACAGGCTCAGGAGGAAGCCTCCCAGGCCACTAAATCTACCGGTGATAGCAGCCGCCCGACTACTGAACAAGCCAGGGAGAGAATAGAGTTGATGGCATACCTTAAATCCAAAAGATCTGCTAATGTCATTCCGGCAGATCCAAAGTTGGAGAAGATATCGAACCGCATCTTCAAAGACGATGAGCGCACAGCCAGTATCTACATATCTCCCTTCACAGCAGAGATCTTAAACCATCCCATGCCGGCAAAGTTTAAAATGTCAGCCCTTGACTCTTATGATGGGAGTGCTAATCCCGTTGATCATCTTGCCCACTTTCGTACCCATTTGGGTCTACATTGGTTGGAGGATGCAGCCATGTGTCGCTGCTTCCCCTCACCTTAAAAGGGGACGCGTGCATCTAGTTCCATCATTTCTCCTCGGACTCAATTCAAAATTTTCAGGAACTTACGGATCTCTTCTTGTCCCAGTATGCCTCCAGCTGCAGGGAGGAAAAGCAGCCATGATATTTGTGGCACATTAAGCAGAAGCATAGAGAGAACCCGCGGAGGTTCCTGGATCGCATCGTAGCAGAAGCTAGATGGATCCCCTGACTCACGGAGGAAATGAAACTAGGCAGTTTTATCTTGGCGCTAGTGCATGGAGAATTCTTCAGGCACCTGGCGCATAAGAACCCACAGACTTTTTGGGAAGCGGAGTCTATCACCAGGGCCTACGCGGTAGCGGAAGAGGCTAATGAAGCCAAACTTCTCAACCGGCCTGAATAGCCTCGCTCTTTCCCACCTGAAGGAAAGATAAAACACAACGGTGGTGATCACTCCCACCGAAAGCACCACAGGATTGGACCGCCAGAGCGCAAGGACTACGGGCCCATTAGCCTGACACCCTTGACTGACACACGCTCGAATGTCCTCATGCAGACGGTGGGGAGAAGTTCTTTAAGTGGCCAAAACCACTTAAGAAGGCGGAGGGAGAAAATTCAGCAAAGTAGTGCGATTTTTATCGATCTCTCGGGCACTCCACAGAGGACTGCAAGACCCTTCAGTGGGAGATTGAGGAATTGATCAGAAAGGGCCATCTCACCAGGTTCGTTAAAGGCCCTGGTCAGAGCTCTGGCACTACAGGCGGAGAGGGATCAGGGTCTTCCCAACCATAAAATTGGGTTACGGTAGGAGTGGTCAACATGATCACCATCCGGCCGATCAAGAACCCGGCGAACAACAAGGACCAGCATACAGGGAGGAAGAAGCAACGCACTACTGACACCATCATCAGTTTTAGTGACAGTGACCTGGCACATGTAGTCTCCCCCCATGCAGATCCTCTTGTTGTATCTGCACTAGTTTTCGACTGTAGCGTTGACTACCAGATAAAACGAGTATTTATTGACAATGAAAATTCTCGCGATTTGCTTTATCTAGATGCATTTTTTAAATTTGGTTTAAAAAAGAGTCAATTAAAACCTGCAGAAGGCCCATTGTACGGCCTTGATAATGAGCCGGTACCCGTTCAAGGGACGATCTGACTAAAAGTCACCCTAGGAACATACCCGAAAATGGCAAGTCGTACACTTATATTCTTGACAGTCGACTTGTCATCTATTTACAACGCAATACTGGGCCGTGCCTAACAGCATTTGGGGCCGTCACTTCAATACCACACATCAAAATAAAATTTCCAACTCTGTACGGTGTGGGCGAAGTACTAGGCAACCAAATCACTGGGTGGACATGCTACATGTCCCAAATTACTCCTAACGACAGCATCAGAGCGGTAGGAGAACTTGACCATCGAGATGAAATAACCCTGCAGCAGGCGTAGTCTGATGAGGCAACCGACCTAATTCCACTGAATCTGAAAAATCCAGAAAAGTGCATACGGATCGACAGCTCACTTACCAGTGCGCTGCATGAAGAACTGATCAAATTCCTACGACGAAACGCTGACATCTTAGCATGGACTTTCGCTGACATGCCTGGGATTCCGGCCGAGGTAATTGTCCATAAGCTGGGCCTCGACCCGAACTGAAAACCCGTCAGGCAGAAGCGGAGAAACTACTCGGTAGAAAAGTTGGTCACTATCCGAGAGGAAGTAAAGAAACTACTGGATGTCAGATTCATCAGAGAGGTCCAATACCCCGATTGACTCTTCAACGTAGTCCTGGTAAAGAAGAGTAGCGGGAAGTGGAGAATGTGTGTCGATTTTACCGACGTTAATAAAGTCTATCCAAAGGACAATTTTCCTTTACCCAGGATTGACCTGCTGGTAGACTCGACGTCTGGACATGAGCTGTTGAGCTTCATGGATGCCTATTTGGGCTATAATCAGATCTGGATGAGTTCGGAGGACGAAGAGCATACCTCGTTAATGACAGACTAGGGAACTTACTGCTATAAGGTGATACCCTTTGAACTGAAGAACGCAGGAGCCACCTACGAGCGGCTGGTAAACAAAATATTTGAGAAACAAATCAGTCGCAATTTGGAAGTCTATGTTGACGACATGCTCGTCAAGAGCAGAATCACAGGCGACCATATCCGCGATCTGGCGGAATCGTTTGAGGTGCTCCGTGAGCATCAAATGAAGATGAATCCGACTAAGTGCATCTTCGGGGTAGCCTTGAGAAAATTCCTGGGTTTCATCGTCTCCTAACGACGGATTGAGGCAAACTCAGAGAAAATCAAGACCCTCGCAGACATGGCTCCCCCACGAAGTATTAAGGATGTCCAGCAACTGACTGGACGATTGGCAGCCTTGTCCCGCTTCCTAGCGAAGTCTGGTGACAAGTATCGGCCATTCTTTAAGACTCAAAGGGAAACAAAATCAAACATGTTCCAATGGATGGCAGATTGCCAGTCGACTTTTAATAAGTTGAAGCAATACCTGGCTAGCCCGCCGTTACTGACATCACCCAAGGTCAGAGAAGAGCTGTACATCTACTTGACGGTGTCAAAGGTGTCCCTCAGCTCCGTCCTCTTATACCAGGACTCCGATACCCAATGGAAGATTTACTATATAAGCAAAACACTGATCGGCTCAGAGACGCGCTACCCGCACATAGAAAAGTTGGCGTTAGCTCTCATATTCTCCGTGTGAAAACTAAGGCCATACTTTCAGGTACACCGCGTCATAGTTCTCACCGACTAGTCTCTAAAGAGTATACTCTAGAAACCTGATATTTCTGGACGGTTGGTAAAGTGGGCTATCGAATTGGGCGAGTTCTACATTGAATTCCGACTAAGGCCAGCTATAAAGGCACAGGCTCTGGCCAACTTCATTGTCAAAACCACGACCCCGGTTCTCAAAAAGCAGCCCTCAGATAACGTGGAACAGCGCATAGAGGCTCCAAAATGGGTACTCCACGTAGACAGATCATCTACAGACACAGGCAGTGGAGCAGGGGTGGTCTTCATGACCCCTGATGGGTTTAAGGTGAAATACTCCCTTAGACTCGACTTCCGGACCACCAATAATGTCGTCGAATACGAAACCCTACTAGCCAGGTTAAGATTAGCAAAAGAGTGCTCAGCCAAGTGATTGACTGTTTACAGCGACTCCGAGCTAATCGTCAACCAGGTTAATGGAAAATTCGAGGCAAACAATCCACACATGGCCAAATATTTGACCAGGCCAAGGGAGGCCACCCGCAACTTCGACAATCTAACCTTAGTCCATATTTTCAGAACTGAAAATTGGAAGGCCGATCAGCTGGCAAGAGTAGCGACGGTCGAAAATCCAGAACAGTACTCAAGAAACATGAGGGAGGTCCTGAACGCTCCCAGTATAGAGGAATAGGAGGTAATGCAGATCTCCGGGACGGAAAACTGGACGACACCCTACTTGGGGTATCTAGCAGATGAAACATTGCCAGAAGACACAGAAGAGGCCAAGCGGATAAAGAGAATGGCCGGCTGGTACACTATAGTCGACGGGCGGTTGTATTGCTACGACTACTCGACTCCGTACCTCCGTTGCCTGTCCCCTGAAGAAGCGGACTACATCTTGAGCAAAGTGCACCTTGGGATTTACGGATCGCACGTCGGTGGCAAAAACTAGCATTTAAGATCATACGGTAGGGCTACTATTGGCCCTCGATGAAAAAGGATGCACTCGAGTTTGTAAGGAGGTGCGAAAGCCGCCAGCTTCACGGCAACCTTCGCCACCAGCCATCCGTTGAGCTGAAATCCCTTTAGACGCCGTGGCCCATCGCGCAGTAGGAGTTCGACATTCTTGGCCCATTTTTCATTACAACTGGGCAAAGAAAGTTCATTATAGCAGGCATCGACTACTTCACAAAATGGTCCAGGCCATCTCGCTGGCCAAGATCACAGAACACAACATACTTGAGTTCGTTCGCCAGAATATCATCAGTAGATTTGGCATTTTAGAAGTTATTGTGACTGACAACGGTACTCAATTCTCTGAAAAATGCTTCACCAAGTATTACACCAGCCTTGGAATTAGGCTGGCTCACACTTCGATGGCATATCCCTAAGCGAACGGACAGGTGGAGGTCACAAATTGAACGCTACTCCACGAGCTTAAGATCAAGTTAGCGGACGCAGGGGGCTTCTGGGTAGATGAGCTCGCCTCAATCTTTTGGTCTTACCAGACAACTCCGAAGGAATCAACGCGTGAGACACCCTTCATCCTGTGCTACGGGACTGAAGCGGTGCTCCTTGTCAAAATCGGGCTTCCAAGTCTTAGGGTGGAATCTTTTGACCCGCAGGGTAACTCCCAGAAGATCCGGGAACACCTAAACTTGCTAGAAGAAACCCGCGATGCTGCTAGAATATGGACCGCAGCCTACCAACATCGAATCGCCCGCTATTACAACAAGAAGGTAAAAGCGCAGCAGTTCGATGTCGGAGACTTGGTCTTACGGAGCATCGAGGCCACGGGAAATGTGGCCAATCGGAACAAGCTCTCCCCGAATTGGAAAGGGCCTTTTCTAGTCTCCACCGTCCTACGAAATGGGGCATACAAGCTCCGAAACTAAGACGAAAAGTTGGTCCCACGGATGTAGAACGCAATCCACCTCAAACGATACCTCCAATAAGGACCCAGGTAGGTATTCTGTTTAATTATATGTGATCATTTGTGTGCACGATTCAATTAGTAAAACAAGTGTTTCCTTTAACATGTTGTGTTTCTGTGGTATGCATATATGTATGTGGTTTTCGTTGCAGGTTCGAAATGACCTAGGCTGCCCCTAAGTCGGGAGGGTCTTCACCCTCTCGTTACTAAACCGTGGTCTTCCAGGTGGCCAATGAGCGATTGTATATAAATGTTAGTCATCCAGGCGGCTTATGAGTGGTCGTATATAAACCCTGGTCATCCAGGCGGTCCATGAGTGGTCGTATCTAAACCTTGGTCATCCAAGTGGTCCATGAGTGATCATATCTAAACCTTGGTCATCCAAGTGGCCCATTAGAGGTCAGAAAATCTTAGGGGGCTAACACAACACACGCGACAACCTCCTTCACAAGAAGACAGCGTGATCAGTCAACGATGGTCGACCGGAGCAAAATGCTCCACCAAAGCGGGCCGCCCAAGTTTGCACCTAGGCAGTGCCACCAAGCTTTACTTACAGGCGAATACTAAGCTGGCTTAACACAAGCGACGGCCTAGAAAATGCCGTGAACGCCCAAAAATAAGGCGGGCATCCAACACGCAGGAATCCTGCCCAGTTGGCCGCCAAGAACAATAGAGAAGCAAAATACAAAAAGCAGCTGTAAAAAAGAAAAACATGTGACATGCACAAAGTTATTTATATTATTGCTTAATGGTAAAGTACATAATTAAACTGAAAAAAAAAACTACAATCACAAAAAGCTATGGAGGCGGCAGTGGCCCCTATCTGTCCCGAGGCTCTCCCACAAGGCTATCGCGACGCTGTGCTGACCGGTTTGACAAATTGATAAAATTCACAGGGAAGTCAGGATCAACCAGTTTCACAATACGTCAGCTAATGTTGATCCCTTCCCACAACCGTGACAGCATCATATCCGCAACCTCGTGGGGACGAATACGTAGGCTTAAGTTCTCCAGGGTGGCCATTTGCCCTGCAAGCTAATCAATGCGCCCCTTAACACGCTCGTTTTCCTCCTTCAAACGAGCGACCTCTACTTTCAGGCTCAAGTTCTCCGCCTCCATGCACGCCAGGACAAACTCTAGGGCAGCCGCATCCTCTCGATACTCCGCCCTCAGAGCCTCCAGCCTAGAATCGAGTCAAGCGATCTCTCTATCCCTATTAGAGATCACTATGTCTCTCTGCCTAAGCGCCTTGGCAATTATGCTCAAGACCTTATCAGCCTGCACACACAAAAAAAGGGGGTTAGAAAGGGCAAACCAAAAGACAATGTGGGCAACAGAATTTATACCTTCCAAATTCTTCGTATTTGCCTGTCAGGCCTCGCACCCAGATCCAGCGCCAAAGGCGGTGAGCAAGGAATGGAACCCACGTTGGCAAGGCCGGCGGCGACCTCAGCCATGAACTCCGCCATTGGATCCTCTGGAGTATCCTTCGTCCTGGCTGACTCCCTGGGAACGGTGGGGGGCTCCAGAATAGGCTCCTGCTGCTCAGTCAGAATTTTCACAGCAGGTGATCCAACGGACGGCTCCTGCGGCCCAAGCACCTCGATAGATGGATCCATAGTCAACCTCGACGGCGTAGGCTGTGCTAGAACAACGCCGCCGCTCGCCCTAGCAGTCAACCTGGCTTCATAAGCCTCAAGAGCCAGCTCCACTTCTATCCCGGAGGCGGCGCTTACACCCGCAAAATGCCCAGCATAGAGATAGTCTGGCCTTGAGGACGATGAAGAAGGCGCCATCGAGACCATTCTCTTTTGCCTTGGACTGGGAGGACTGGCATCTGACGGGCAAGGACCAATGATAAAATCCTCCTTCCTCTTCTTCCTCTGCTGGACCTCCGGCGGTGGGATTTTGAGTTTCTGGACAAGAGACGGAGGCCCCCACTTAACCTTCTTTGCCTCAACACGGGAGACCAAGTGGTCTCTCCGAAAATCTCCCAGGTTATCCTCTATGACCTTAACCAGCCAAGCCAGGGACGTCGTCTCAACTTCCGAAGGCGCCCCCGTGTACACATCAGGAACCTAGCCCCACTCCCTAGGCAAGGGCCAGGACTCACCCACGCTAATAAAAAAGAACCGATTCTTTTAGTTCTTTAGGGAGTCGTATATGACGGTACTTATCTTGAGACCGCCGTGGGGGGGATAAAGAAATCTACTCCGCTCCCTGATTAAGCTTGAAAAGCCCCCTAACCATCAACATCGTCAACAGCCTCGAGTGTTGACGAAGGAAAATGCACAGGGAGTACAGATACCTGATAGCGTTGGCATGGAACTGAGCAATGGGGACCTGAAGCGCCCGAAAAATCGACATCAACTCGTCGGGGATTGGAAGGCGGAGCCCACTCATCAAATGGGCTTCGTATAAGGTCACGAAGCCCGTATGTAGCAGGAAAGCCCTGTCGTCTTTCCCAGGATTGCGAAAGGCAATCTCCCGTGGGATGTTGTACTCCACGTACAATACTTTCACGTCGTTTTCTCTCAGAACGGAGGCGATGTCGGCGATGGAGGCCATGGTCAGAACTAGGGTTTTCTTCTTCTCTACGGGATAAGGAAGATGAAGAAACAAAGGAAGGCGTAGGAAATTCAAAGTAAAACAAGCAGGCGATTTAAAAACCCGTATGAACACAAAAGTCGCCTCGAAAGCGTACACCATCATTACCGCCGCATGTCATTTTCCCAAAAGGGGGCTGACGGATAAGATCCTCCGGCTCATTAAATACTAGGATCCTGAGCATACCGCATGAAGACACGTGGCACACTTTTCTGACAGGACGGCTAGTGCCTAACGCTTCCTTCTCCAAGTTGCCCAAAAATTCTCCAAAAATGGTCAACAAATTCGGTCAACGTTTCGGAAGTACTCAATGCCCCTCTTTAGACGAGCAACGACTCCATCAGCAAAAAACAAGCGCATCTCATCATGAACATGTCGAAGGTCAGAATCCAGACCACCGGCATAGGGGGCTAATGATGGGTAGGCCCATAGCAGCAGGCCCAATAAGAAAAACGGCCCAAAGTCCAGAAAAGCCAAAATGCGCGTTAGACGGTCAACGCTAACGTTGACCGTCTAGAGCGCCAACCATGCGGCCAACGCGCTCCCTCAAGACGGTCAACATTCATGTTGACCGGAAGTACTGTAACAACAGGTTGTGAAAAGATAAAAAACCTAATATAGGTCACGCCCAGTTTGGCGGATGTTTCCGTATACGACAAGCAACGGTCCTTTTCCCTAATTTCACGCCTTCCTTGAAGCCAATCTCCTCTAAAGAAGGCATCAACAGATTCAGCGCTCTTTCCATGAGGAAGGCGCCAAATTCTCTCTTTCTACCAACGATGGAGCCTAACGGTAACAAAAGCACAGCAGGAAGGCAAATAATTTGGAGACCCGTTACCCGCTCAGAAAGGAAACAATCCCGTCAGATTGCGCCAATTAGGCCTTCCTGCTCAAGGAAGGCTGCCCAACACGAGGCCGGGATCACACATTCTTGGCCAAGGAAAGTCGCCCTCCCCACCATCTATATAACCCACAGAGTCTCCACTCTGGAAGGACATAAACACAGACGCAAAAAAGACAATGTAGTGCTACTACAGGAAAATCCTTGAGTATACTAACGCTCGTACCTAAGCGAGCAATCGTTTACCTCGCTAATCCCATTCAAAGCCTTCAGATTGCAGAGACTTCGCCCACTCTCCGAGATCCGTCCTTCAAAGTTTTCACGCTTCCAAGACATAGCTTCCCACTTGTTCACTGTGAACATCGAGTTGGGAAACCATACTCTCAACGAGTCACGGGAACGTCTCTAACATCTAAAGGCCAATACTCCCACCAATCTTAATCACGCTCCCCATCTCGTTTTACGTTTCAGTTTACATTCTTGAAGTTCGAAGGCTTGTTGCTGACTTAAACGTCAGAGTGTTTTCGGTAAGACAACATCCCGCTGACACCTGACCTCTTGTTTATTGTAGTGGTGTGCAGGGTTCAGACTCGGTGAACGAAGTCGGATCCAAACGATCAAGCAAATCCGAATCTATCCGAAGTCGAATCCAGGTACGCATCAAGTTCTTTGTCAAGACAATCTCTATTATTACATTTATTTGATAAAGTGATTTATGATAAAATGCCTTTCTGATAATATTAACTTTTATGATATATATCCAATTGTGTCTTTAAAGTCCATCCCAATGGTTTTTAATTTAGATATCTGAATTTGGGTTTTACCATTTTACTACTAAATATATCAATGTAAAACAAAAACTACTAACCACACTATTTTGGATTTTGCCCATTCTTGTTCATGTTATTGAGGGTATCCCTACAATAGAGTAGAAGTCAATCAAAAATATTACAACCCCCC